>JALPQI010022171.1:0-23563 GCA_025490895.1 Thaumatotibia leucotreta
ATTATTACCGTTCTTTTTCGTTCTTCGGTATTTTTTTTGTTAATGGAGTAATTCAAAAATACGATGTTGATAGTATATAAAATGTTGAGTACTACATAAAGAGTAATTAATACATTGTCTCCTGTTCGTTGCCGCCGCGATTTGGGCTCTACTTTTCACTTACGATCAGGTGGAGTGGAGCCACTTTGTTGTGCCAACATAAAAAAAGAGTGTAAAACATTTTAAAATAATGAGCTGTTTCGACGTTTTTCTAAAAAAAACGGTTCAGATCCCTGCTCTGAGGAGCGTTTTAACCGCTCAAATTCGTCATTGTCGTCCGTAGTCCCGCAATTATTACCAAGCAACAACTTATTATTAGCAACAACATTAATAGACGCTAGACTAGGAATTGGTACTGAATTACGTTTACATTAAAATAACACTCTTAGAAACATTTCTCGTAAAAATACTTGCCAAGATGACAGTGATGAAATAAAAACGCTGAAAATTCACCCAAAACCATGATGGCGGCAACACGGCGGTAAACCTAATTAATGTTTTGTTGATATAACGATATTGTCTTTCCCCGTAATGACATTTCTAAAAGTAACTTTAGGCTTTTGCTTTTCAACCGACTTCATAAAACGGAGGTTCTCAATTTGACTGCATGTTTTTTTTAATGTTTGTTACCTCAGAACTTCCGACTGGGTGAACCGACTTTGATGATTCTTTTTTCATTTGAAAGCTGATGGTCTCATTTTAATTTGGTCCAGTTTTGACAATGGCATCCATGAGAAAATCATATAAATCTTAAATTTGCATTAAGCAGCCCAGTCATCCTTCAAAACATTACTTAAGAAACACTATCTGTCACTTCCTTAATTTTCAATTCTTTATTAATATAATTTATATACATATATATATATATATATATATATATTTATTTGTATTTTGTGTTTATTTTTACATTCCTTAGCATCAGACCATTTTCCTCAGTTTTGCACCACCTACTATCAACTTTTACTTTCTTATCTCCTCTACCCAAAGGTTGTCTGGAAGAGGTCGCTCTTTAGCGATAAGACCGCCTTTTGTTTACCTCTTTCAAACATGTACTTTTATTATTTGTTTTGTATTTGTCTTTGAGGTGCAATAAAGAGTTATTGTATTGTAAGCATGTGCACGACAAATGGACGAATAACTCAATAACACGCTAGCCGATTTCGATAATTCCTTTTTTAACCGACTTGAAAATAAACCGAGATGGTCCCGTTGCCACCATCATCAGAGTTGATCAGCGACCGTACTGTAAATGCATGGGGATCGTACAGTTCTTCATCATCCATCTCAGTCCAATGCTGGCCATAGCCTCTCCTAATATCTACGCGTATGGTCGCTTTAGCAGGTAACTAAATGCTGATAATCGTCACGCAGGGTAAGTGGATTGACGATCGTAGTAGGATGGCCAGTAGTGACGCTGCTGTCCACCATCAATCTTCAATAATATTATAATTGGCCAATGACACTATCAAATCAAATCAAATTAAAATTGTTTATTTGTACAACATGGGTAAAGTACTTACAACATTAGTACAGGTCTACAACATTCGCACAAGTACTTACAATATTAGCACTTTAATGTCTTAATCGACTCTTACAACACCCACGAGAAGAGTAGGGATGGTGAAAAATGTATTCTTCCTTGCTGTCACCACACGTTTATTGACAAACTGTGTATAAATAGTGAGAGTCAGTCTGTAGCAATCGCTTGACTATCTGGTATTCAGATCAAATTCATCCTGGGGTTTCTGATAGTTCAACGTTTATTACTTGATATGTGTGTTCGCTTGCATGCTAGCTAGAATGTAACAGCAATGGACACAAAAGATAAAAGCGGAACAATCAAAAGCCTGCAGTTTTGTTTTATAAAACGGGCAATAAATTGCATTGGTAATGGTAATTATAACTCAAAACCCCGCAAATCATACAGAATCACCCAAAAAGTTCCACGTCTGTGAGATTTTTCTAGAGAAATTGCAAAGAAGCGTGGCTTTTAGCGTACTCAGAAGATTAGTGTGATGACGTCATCACTCACCACCATGCATTGTTTCTGGTTTTATGTGACTCACATGATCATATTCTGGGGCGTACTTACATACCTATCTCTCCTATCCTTTTCTATCTGCCTCACTAGAATAGCAATGTACCGAGGAGAAGTTTCATAAATTGCGAAACTTCTATAGAGAATATTCTCGGCAATTAAAATTTTACAAGCTGTCTAATCATGCCAAAACCATTGTTTATACATGCCTTTTAAAGTATGTTTTTATGCCTTTTTTACTCAATTGTGAAAACAATGTTCTTCATAACACTTTTTTATAAATTTTCGTGGAAACAGTCTCAATGAGAACTTACTCTTAAATTCCCATGAAAATTCTCAGAAATTTCCGAGTATATCCCGCAATGTTGAGAATGTTCTAAAACTTGTACATTGCTACACTAGAAATAGACTTACTCTTGTATTATTAGTTGTGATTTGCTTTGCAATATAGGCCCCTTGTTTTCATTTCTAATAAATCTAATGAATGTAACAAGGACAATAACAAGGGGGCTACTATGATGCAATACTATGATGAAAGTCTTAATGCGATTCAGTTTAGGTTCTGCTTACCAGTTTTTGACAGTTCTGTGGAACTGACATTGTGATTCAGATTAGGTGCTAAACTAAATCGCATTAGTAGATCATGTTATCCCCCAGTATATACTTACTAAAATGTCATACGAGATTGATGATGTTACCTTTAATCCCTGGAGTGCCTAGTGATGGACCAAGACCTAATTTTAATTAATTAAAGTCATTAATAGACAATCGAATTTTTGCGTGTAAGCTAGCATTTTTTATAGATATCTATATACCTATGAAAATTTATTTATTTTGACGGTTTTAGCTACAGCTTTAACGATTTAGATAAAACTCGCAGTAGTTTTTGGCAAAGAATAATTTTACGAAACTAGCTTTGTCGTATTCCTGGAAAATGCAGGTTTTGTCATCAAAGTTTTGTTTTGCGAGCAAAGTTTGGGTATGAGAGTGAGAAAAATTGTGGTTATCTGTCTAAGAGATAAATTAGAAAACATAATACAGTGTGTGGCCTTTAATACGGGAGAAAAATTAAATGAGTGACTACTTAGACTATCGGCAATAATCTTGTAAAGGTCCCGGTGTTTCAAAGTGGTTAAGTTCGGAGATATTGTCATTCAAAGCTATGGACCTTTAGTACTGGATCTTGGCATCACGATGTCGTAGCTTGTCAGTCGCAAGACATCTTGATATACCAGGTACGAAGTCATAACAATAATTTTGTTTTTATTTTTACACTAATTTGTTACGGTTTAAAAAAAATTGTACATTTGTCAATGATTCAAAAATGATAGGTTATTGATAACTTTTAATTCAAGTAAATTAACCCATAATAATGAAAAATACATGACCAAAAATTACAAAAAAAAGATTTTTTTTAATTACAATATGTGGAAATGATTGTTGATCAGCTTATTAATGCACCGTTTAAATTTTCGCCCCGGTTGTAGGCCACACACGACGACCTCATATAATATATTCGAATATATCACTCTTATTTAAAAAACAAAAATGTCTTAGTCTATGTACGTTACTTACTAACAACAAAAGATAAGATATTAATAATGGATCTAATATTTTTTTTATTGTGTTGTCATATGACATCACTCTCGTTAATTATCTACAGAGATTTATCATCTATCACTAAACTTGTAACAAATCAAAATATCATAAAATATGCTTATAATCATTTTGTTTCAATAAAATCCCGCATGCCGGTAGCACACGGTATAACCAAAGGTCAGCTCTCGAAATGCTTCGTCAACTGTTCCCACATAATGCGGAAGAGAGAAGTATTGGTGAAAAGAGACAGGCTACCTGCCCACGGATGATCCCAAGCAAATTTGGTTAGGATCAGTTAACGATGGGCGGACTTAATATTTAATTTAGTTTCTGCGCCAGGAAATTTACTTTCCTATCTTGTTACAAAGTTTTTAATATCATAATTAATTGATGCAAGAACTCATAATTGTTCGATATGAAACTTTGTAAACAAAATTATAATTATACAACAGTTTAATGTTTGAAACAGCGAAAATATTCAAAATATGCGTTAATCTTGTTTCGAACTTTTATGAAATTAGCATCATTGAGTTAAAGCGAGCTCTTAGAATAATATTGCTGTAAAATCCTTACGCGCCGAAGTGTGAGCAGAAAAACATCAGCATATAGTGAATTATGTTTTTAAGCGCACAGGACATTCTTAATAGGCAGGACCCATACTGAAAGTTAATCGTAATGGTTGTTAGACTCGGTCGGTAGCGGGAAAGATCGTTATTCCGTTCCACCCTGTATATGCAATGTAACGTGCCTAAATTTAATACAAGTTACTTGTTTCCTTGCTTGCCTGCTGCAAGGCATTCCTCCTCCCTCATTTTTATCACTGATTCCTTTCAAGCGGCCAATCTTCCATAAAGAAGGAGTCCTTCATAGGAAGGAGTCATTCATAGGAAGGAGTCCTTCAGAGGAAAGAGTCATTCATAGGAAGGAGTCATTCATAGGAAGAGTCCTTCATAGGAAGGAGTCCAATCCATCCCGTCATCGCCGACAAGGTCTGCCAGATCCTTGATCTTAGTTTTCTGGCTCCCACTTTGTGATGATTTTTGCCATAATCCAATCGGCACCCGGTAGATATGTCCAGCCCAGTGTCACTTTAGCTTGATCGGTTTTCAAACTATGTAGAGCGAGGGGTCTTGGAGTGCAGGCCTGCAGAGTGATGATTTGGACTCGATCTACCAATTTGACACCTATGCTTCTTTCCGTTAGCAAAACACAAGTTTCAATTTCAGATTTTGGTAATTCAAATAGGTATGAAATATATTGCACTTGCATTATGTGTCCTTGGGCTTATGTTTGAGTGATTTTCTTTTATCAAGTGCTTCATGTATCAGGCGTTTTCAATTCGTTTTGCCTTTTCTCTTGTTTTTAACGTCCCTGGAAAAATCCTAACAGACCCAAGCAAAGGTTTTCATGGTCATGTGAAGGGTCCACGGAAAGAACATGACTAGTCAATTCAAATTACAGAAAGAAAAACCACCTTTCTTATAACATAATAAGGTGTGAATTTGCTCTGATTTTTTTAAGCACTGGACATGTTTTTTTCCGTGGACCCTTCATGTGCTCTCAGTTTTCCGCAAAGTACTTCCCCAACGGAACACGATCTAATGTTAAGACTTGCAACTCGAATATACTGCCAAAAGTGGCAAATGTTCATACAAATCATTCACAGAAAATAAAGGTCCATTGTATAGCTTGACATTTGTCAGCGGGAGCGATAAATAAAAATTATTGCTATCGTAAATCAGATCTACTTCCGATAGGACCCTTCCTTCAATATCTATTGCATCAATAAAAATATTGGAAGGGTATTCAATTCTGGGATCATAAACTTCTGTTTTTTAAGATGATCCAAAAGAATTGTAAGGGTTCGTAGAGGAGCGATTTAAAAAAAATGGAAAAAAATTGAATCTTATTCTTGTTTACAAGAAAGTACGGAATTGTGAAGATTATTTATTTCACTATATCTTTGTGAAAGCTGATTATATCGATTCGGTTCCCACCTCGGAGATTGGTGATCTTGGTCTTTTTTCTTTAGTATGTGACATCTAATATTTTTTGTCTGATCTCTATTTTTTGTTTCATTAACAAGAATTTGTTCACTTATCAGAAATTGAGTAATGTTTGTAATAAAATAGTGCCCCTGACAATGTTACGTTTTTCTTGTTAAACCATTTATATTTATCAATTTAACCTAAAAAGACCTGACAACAAAATACAGACCGGATTCAATTAAGAAGAAAACGGATATCTGCTACTCTATGTTAAATTTTACAATACTGTTTCAATAAAGTGAACTCTCCATATTGCAATGTCATCGTATTTGCATGCAATATGCATGCGCTGTCATAGCGTGAGACAGTAATAACATATTGACGGTATAGAATACTATTTACTTCTTGGAAATAAGTGTAAGGATCGTGCGCAAACAGTAGAAAATCCTAGATACACATTATTTTATGAGCTTTTAGTTCACCTGTCCCGATATTTGGACATAAGTAGTTTGTGGAAAAATTGGAAAAGGATCCAGTTGACAAAAATCTGTCAATTCAATTTAAATATTTTGTCAAAAGAAGAAGTCATTTATCTCAGTGACTAATTTCAGAGTTTGTATCCTTTTATTTATTAGGAGATAAAACAGAAACAGTCACAAGAATACATCGTATTGGAGCTGTACAATGCTTAGGCACGTTCCTGTTTTCTTAAACTTTTTGGTCAAACTACGTCCATTTGTCGTTCATAAAACCTTGCACCTAAAAAACAATTTTTGGAGACTCAGGTTCTTACAGCACAAGGAAAATAATACTTTATTAACGCCAAGTTGGCCAATCTGGGCGTTGAAATAGATAATGTAAGCAAAGCCCCAAATACCGAGGGGGCGAATCAGGCCGTGTCGTTCGGTCGATGGCTCCGCAAATATTCTGCCGAACTTGATCGCTTTTGCAACCACTTCTATTTTTAGAATATTTGCAAAGGTATTACAAGATTAAAATCGCATATCCCTAAACTTGGCAGAATTTTAAACAATCGTGTGCTCTAGCCTCCTCGCTGTTGTGTGAAAAAAATCTGTCTTTAAAAAAAATACAAAAGTGGGTCAAAAGCATGTATCTTTTAAGATACACTGCCAAGTTGAGAGTTAAAGGGTTTATGTAGAATGTTAAACTAAGCGATTCTAGAACTTTCTAAGTGTACGAGCAAATTGACGCCGTCTCCGCTTTGTTCCAATGTTATGAATATGTTTTCTGTAGAATTAATTTATTGTAAAATTAAACTCAAACTTTAGCCACACTCATTAAACTTTAGCCGTGTGGTGACGGCAGTAAGAATACATTTGCCACCACCCCAACTCCTCCTGCGGGTGTCGTAAGAGTCGACTAAGGGATTGAAGTGTCACTGACCATTATTTGATAAAAGATTGATGATGGGCAGCAGCGTCATCATAGTGGACACATTACTGCGATCGCCAATCCGCTTGCCCAGCGTGGCGATTATGGGCATTTACCTCCTAATACGTCTATACGCATGGTTAATAGGAGAGGCCTACGTCCAGCAGTGGACTATCATAGGCTGATGATGATGATGATGATGAAAATTAAACTCAGTATAACGTAAGTAAAGACATACTTTTGTAATTTACATACGAACAAATTGGTCGTGTTGTGACGGCAGTAAGAATACATTTGTCACCACCCCAACTCCTCCTGTGTCTCCTCCTGTTGTCGTAAGAGTCGACTTAGGGATTGAAGTGTCACTGACCATTATTTGATAAAAGATTGATGATGGGCAGCAGCGTCATCATAGTGAACACATTTCTGCGATCGCCAATCCGCTTGCCCAGCGTGTTGATTATGGGCATTTACCTCCTAATGCGTCTATACGCATAGTTAATAGGAGAGGCCTACGTCCAGCAGTGGACTAACATAGGCTGATACGAACAAAGTCCACAAATCTTCCTTCGTTCTTATTCATAGGTATGTTTTTTTTACTGTTTATTACAAACGATATTGTCAATTTTGGTTACCTTAACTAAAGCAGGAACCAGGTTAAATTCAATTGGTAGACCGATACAAAAAATAAGTCTTAATATGTCTGATAAGGCTCTGTATAAAAGAAACCCCGTAATCACCAAAATGGACATCAGCAGCTATCCCCAAATTACGTAAGCGCGATTAAGTAGGCAATACTACTGAATAATCCAAATTGGGCAGTAAACTGCTCGGAAAAATTGCCTCTGAGTGGTGTAAGTTTCCTTGTCAAGCTAGTTTCAGTCGCAGTGTACAGAGCTTGTAACAGTATGCAAACTAAATAGACGCTTGAGGTAAACTTCAAGTCACTTAGCATTTCTCAAAAAATTTGCACATTTGGATCATCATCATCATCATCATCAGCCTATGATAGTCCACTGCTTCTCCTATTAACTATATAGACGCATTACGAGGTAGATGCCCATAATCGCCACGCTGGGCAAGGGGATTGGCGATCGCAGTAATGTGTCCACTATGATGACGCTGCTGCGCATCATCAATCTTGTAGAATGGCCACTTATTGGTCAGTGACACTTGAATCCCTTAGTTGACTCTTACGACACCCGCAGGAGGAGTTGGGGTAGTGACAAATATATTCTTACTGCCGTCACCACACCAGTTTTCCATGGCTTTTCCTCAAATCGTTATCCATGGTGCCTTCGAGTGAACTAATTGGGGACAGAATAAGGGGGTTACTGTTTATTTATACGTACTGCGTCCAAGCCTCGCGTGCGTTGGTAGATCGATGAGGAACTCACTGAACTTTTTTAAGGTATTTTTATTTGGTTCATTCTTTTTGGGACCCGTTTCGTGCCGCGATAGAATTTGAATCACGTGCACAGATGACGTTTTAAATACACGACCCATTTAGTCTTGTGGCTGATTTTGATATTTTATTATTCTTTTGTTTTCGGCGAAGGAAAAATTCGAAAGGAAACCGGATTGAGGAAAGAGGTTGTGGACTTATTTTCAGATCTGAGAATGTACAGGGTGTATATGTAACGAAAGTGGTGATCCATTTAAGGGCATTTCAGTATTGTATTATGGTCTGGAAAAAATGAAAAAGTCATCATGATTTTTTGTGAGTACCAAGTACTAATTAAATATTGCAAAATAGTGAAACAAAAACATTAAGTTACCTCTTTACGCTTAATTCGCCGACCTGATTTAGTCCAAATATTAAATGGAAAAAACCACAACTCAGTGAAAAATTAAGTTTTCGTAAATCTACGCCGACAAAGTCGCGGGCAAAAGCACATAGTAAACCTCGACCATTCTGTAATGATGATTCGACGGTCCTATGTAAATTTGAACTAGTATTAAAGTATTAAATTAATCCGATTCCGATGAACGGATAAATTCAGTATTTGATGTCCGGACGATTACAGAGCTGTTATTACATTTAAGTTAGCACATATCAAAGTTAGATAGATTGCTATACAAATGCGTTCAAATATACTCCAAATTGCCGTGTGGTGACGGCAGTAAGAATACATTTGACACCACCCCAACTCCTCCAGCGGGTGTCGTAAGAGTCGACTAAGGGATTGAAGTGTCACTGACCATTATTTGATAAAAGATTGATGATGGGCAGCAGCGTCATCATAGTGGACACATTACTGCGATCGCCAATCCGCTTGCCCAGCATGGCGATTATGGGCATTTAAATCCTAAAGCGTCTATACGCATAGTTAATAGGAGAGGCCTACGTCCAGCAGTGGACTATCATAGGCTGATGATGTGATGATGATGATAATACTCCAATTACTTCGTGTAAAACTAATTCACGACTAAAATACTAAACGAAGACAAGAAGACCAAAATCTCTATATTTGTACACATATTTTTATTTCCAGTGTCACTATCTTCAACCGTGAAAAGTAAGGTAACTCCAAAATAAGTTTAAGACAGACGTGAACGAACTACCGTAAAGAGATAAGAACCTAATCCATATCGAATGAACCTCAATGATCCTTTCGTGTTGTTTGGTAAATAACATTATTCCATCAGTGCAGGGTCGAAGTTGTGAACAGATAGGGCATTGGAAGCGCCCATATTAAATCTAGGTACAGAAAGCTCACTATACTATAAACTCATATTCATCATCATCATAATTTCAGCCATTTATCGCCCACTGCTTCTAGTACGCCACGCATCTCGATCCTGAGCCAATCTAACCCAGAAGTCGTTATCATTGTTTTAAAACTGTTATTTATTCAAATAAGAAATCAGTTATTACATACAAAATCTACACTATAATATTTTAAAAGTACCTACACTTTAAATGACTTCTAACTATGCCTAAAAATTAACCTAACACTAAAACTAAATATGCTCGCGGTATTGTCGCGCTGGATGGCAAGCGATATTTGTAGTACGAGGTAGGAACCGGATTGGGGATCACCACCTCTGTCAAGCATATGCCGCCTCAAGTCTCTAACGAGCCCTTTAGCCTCCTCATCCTACGGCCCAGCCGTCTCCACGGCGACTGGAGCAAAATCGTACTCGGCTTAAGCTTAAGCCTGCCCGCATTTTCTGCAGCCAAACCTGCTGTTCCAGCAGTGTGAGGAAGGTGAGATGGCGCAAAAGTAAAACTCATATTAATAACAATATTTAGTCTATTTGCACCTGGGCATTTCTCGAAAGGATATCTCTATTTCCTTTGGATCACGTCTTCAATACTGATAAAAATGGTCAGGCTGGTAGATTCTGAGAAAGATCCATCACATTACCCGAACTGTTTGTATGAATTTTTACTTTTTTGTTACCAAAAATATGTAGTAATCTGTTATGCTATTCTCTTATTCACACATTCGACGCTGCGTTCGTCAACAAGCTCGACGTCGAGACAGCCTTGTCTAAAATCCTAGCTATTTGATTTGACATTAGGAATCGAGGCTGTGAGCGAGGTTGTGGGCGAGCTCGTCGCTGTTTTTCGTTAAAGAATACGAAGTTCGTACATTAAACGTCAAACTCTCGACGCAACAGTGTAGTTCCAGCTCACATTCGCCGCCGAACACTAGTGTCGTTTAAAGTACATTAGTGAATACCATTTTTAGGCTCGACGCTGCCTCAGCGCTGACACAGCGCTGACAGCAAGGCGGTTTCCTTAGTGAATATCACTGCTGGTAACATTTTGGTAAATGTGTATATTGCTTAGCATCACTGACTCGACCAGCCTCGGTAGGCTACGGACTATCGTGTATGGCCACCATTACATTTCATTTGAATTCTTATTAATGATCACTATTATCGGGTACCTATTAGTAGTGAATCGACACGATTATCTCGGGAGCGTTGTACGTCAACCTAAATAGTACATTACGCTACAAGTGCGAAAAAAATGAAGTTCGAAACGAGTGGAGATAAATTAAAGCACGACCGAAGGGAGTGCTTTAAATCGACATGAGTTACGAATTTCGTTTTTGCACGTGTATGGTACGACGTTTTTCAGTACATATGGCTCTCCCAAGATTTCGAACTGACGTAAAATGAACCACTTCTCGCACTAGCGCGTAAAAAAAGCGCCATCTGTACTGAACTAGTACGTTACGACACAAGTGCGAAAAACATGAAATTCGAAACGAGTGGCGATGTTTTAAAACACGACCGATAGGTGCCTAAAAAGGCACCATCTGTACTAAAAAATAGATTTAGGAGTTCACTGCAGGAGTGACACCTCTTTTCTCATTTGTTCTGTGTTGTTAAAGCCACCTTTCCTTTACATTATTATCCTATTACAGGTAAGAGTCAATTTTACCCAATAACTAATTCCACATTATCGTAGCTAAAAACCATTTCTGGATATAGTAACCCAACTGTCTTACCGTCTGTGGAGCGACTTATCTCAATCCGTTTACTTGAGGAAGGGGACAAAAACGCCTTTTTCGCAGTTGGGTCACGCGCGGATCCCTGAATTTAAATCATTTGTTTTGTTAAGAACATCTTTATAGGATGGGTATTTTATGGGAGATCTCAGGAGTGAAGTTTAGTGTTTTGAGTGAAGATTGTTCAACTAGGGCTCGATTTCTCCAAATTTTTATTCGAAGAATAACGGATAGTAATGTCAAAACTACTTTATTCATGTGACACTACTATCTGAGAGTAAGTGTTATTCTTCTAATCAAATATCGAATGAAATCGAGCTTTAGTTCCATTTTCCATTGGTTGCATAAAAAAATACTTGCGCTTAATACTTAAAAAATACTTAATCGGGTATTACAAACTTTGTGTATATGAGTAGTATACAGTGCATAGTTAATTATGATTGTTTTAATTATAATTATAATGGTCTAAATTCAAATAGTCGGCGAATATACCTTTTTTAATAGAGTTACGGAATTATAGGTGTACCCACAAATTGTCTTCAGAATGAGCAGAGCATTACTGAGCCTTTAGATCTAAATTATTTTTAAACGTTTGCCGAAATCACTACCTAAAGCTAATAACAAAGGCCAAAAGTCAAAAATTAAAATTTTTTTACAATGGCGTGCAGGTTGGGTGGCACCTTGGTTTTACATATATTTAAGAAGACTTTTGTATAAAGTATCTAGTAAGTATTTATGTATATAGTCTTTTGACAAGTAGCTATAATAGCTTAACGAAGCCTGAAAAGTTAAACATCCCTTGAAATCGGATGATTCTCCTTGATAAAAGAGACAAGAGAATTGATTAGGTCGCCCGTCGCGTTGTCGACACAGTACATTTTCTGCAAGTTTCTATAAGTTCTGAGCCAATAATCAATACCCTGCAGTGGTACTAAAGATAAATATAAACCACGATTAACGCATTCACTGCCACCGCCGCATATATGCGTCAGCGTTAGTTTCACTCAATGCCTCCGACGCACAGACCCATTTATAGTAAAGAATGACGTTCGCCCAGTGCCTTCAACGCATGTGCGAGTTCTGAATTTGTGAATATCAAATTTATATGGACTCACATGTGCGTTGGCGGCACCGGTAATTGTTGGTTGACTTATATGTGCGTTTGAGGCACACAGCAAAGTGTGGCACCTGGCGAATGTCCACGAAAGGGGGGGCAGTTAATGGTTTTGTAGGACTAGACTATATGTTTATTTATACAGCTTATAAAAATAACTTGATGGAATCCAAACGTTAATTAATATTTGCATTTATCTCTAAACATTTTTGATTGCATAACAAACGCCATTTTTCATAATTAACCAGACAAAGGAACGAAATGAATACTGAATCACAATGGAAGCCTTCAAAGTACAACTTAATTCGTGAAAAAATGTAAAATTTGGTTTTTATTTGGGCTCATGAAACAGAGGTTAATTCATTTAATTCAATTTTGCATTAATCACAGAAGACATAAAATAAAATGAGCTTATTCAGATTACATGTAAACTATGGCAAGTATGGCATAACTAACGTTGAAAACTTTTTTTTAACTTTAATGTAAACTTACAATTAGACCGACATAGCTCGAAGAATCGCCACGTTGAAATGGCAATGGGCTGGCCATATTCCCCGGAGAACCGATGACCGGTGAGGTTGGCGTGTTCTCGAGTGGCGACCACGCACTGGACGACACAGCGTGGGAAGACCCCCCACAAGATGGAGCAATGACCTGGTAAAGGTTGCAGGTATCCACTGGATGCGGGCAGCTCACGACCGATCTTTGTGGCACTTTATGGGGGAGGCCTATGTCCAGCTGTAGACGTCATTTGGCTGATGATGATGATGATGAACTTTAGCTCTCCTAATATTACCCGTACATAAATGAACGTAATGGTTTTAATAAAGGACAAAACAATATCGGAATAGGATAATATCAGCATTTTACCCATTTCAACTGTTTTATTGAAATTAAAATGCCCGTTTAATTAAAATCGAAAAAAAAAAACCAAAGCCGTCAACCTGACACAACGGCTCCGTATTTAATATTAATTTTTCCCAATACAACTTTCCCTTGACCCCTATAATTACGATATATAAGCCGCAAATTGTTCTGTGCACTTGTATGAATGTGGGTATAGTTCAAGGGATCAGTATGCTTAGCACATGTTTGGCGCGACAGTATCTCGCCGCGAGATAGTCTATCCGTCCCTCTTTTGTTAATATAGCTAGTGAAGGACGGGAGATCTATCTCGCGGAGACATACTGTCGCACCAATCATGTGCTAAGCCTGCATATTTCCAATATTCAAGAATCTGTGCCTTGTGTTTTTATTCGACATAACAATGTCAACAAATATGCTAAGACGCTGCTATACTACTAGGCAACAGTGCGCATTTCACATGCTCCGGTCGACGTCACGACAACGACATGCGCCGAATGTCTAAGCCAACTGACGGCTGCTGCCACCGCAACGTCGCTAAGCCTTGTTTATCTCCAGGACTGTTCACAGTGAATGCTTATATTGTCTTTTTGTGTTTTTATAATATTAATTTTAGTTTGTATTATACTTTTTAGCTTAAACAATTATCACGGAATGTCACTTCCAGGCGATAACGATAACACATCATCAATCACCAGTCATAACGAGTTTTCTCAGAATCTGTTGCAATGTTGTCTGTGCTCCCAACCTAGGTACTTTAAGAACCAACATGGCCTTAAAGTACACTTGGGTAAAAAACACAAAACTTTAGACACCGCACACAATACAAACGCCGACCCTACAGTTTCAATAACTACAGACACTACAGTTTTACAAAATATTTCAGAAACTTTATGCCGCCTAAAACATAGCATTCGTATTATAAAACGAGTCCCGAGAGGGGCAAGGGTATCGGTTGCAGATAAACTTACTTCTGCTATACAAAATGTTGTAACCGAAAATTCTTATGAGGCTTGGGAACAACTTCTAACCTTTCCTTATCGAACCCTACATGTAAGTGATCAGAACAAAGCTACATCTCTTACCACCAAAATAAAAAACAACTGTCAACATCCACATTCTATCGAAGACCTCAATAGAATAGCCCCAAAACATAATTCGTCCATATATCAAAACATTGAAAACAAAGTTGGGGAAGGTGACATTAGGGGAGCCGCCCGTTTACTTTTTTCAACTGACCATATTGCTCCCAATAATGAGGAAACTCTCTCAGCTTTAAAAGCCAAACACCCAACGCCATCAACGAACCAAAATCTCCCCGATCCTCCAGATTTCTCAACTTCTCCTCTCGTTACTTCGACCGATGGGGTCCTTAAGGCAATCACCTCCTTCCAGAGTGGCTCAGCTGGTGGGTTGGATGGCCTCACCCCCCAACACATTAAGGACCTCATCGGTCATAGTTCAGGCAACGCCGGCGAACTGCTTCTGAAGTCACTGGCCGACCTGATTAACCTTATGCTTTCAGGGAAAGTGACCGCAGAGGTAACGGGCACGCTGTATGGGGCCAATTTGTGTGCGCTCCTAAAAAAAGATGGTGGTATTAGACCCATTGCCGTGGGTACGACCTACCGCCGTCTTGCGGCTAAAATTGCCTGTGCCGCTGCATCTGGGCCCCTATGCCAATACTTCCAGCCGACCCAATTGGGTTTTGGATGTAAAGGGGGCTGTGAGGCTGCGGTGCATGCTCTAAGAGCACACTTAACACAAACATCCGCTAAAGTCCTACTAAAGGTAGATGTACGGAATGCCTTCAATAGTGTCAACAGAGATGCCCTTTTAACACAAACACGTTTAAAAATGCCACAAATCTACAACTTTATTTGGCAATGTTACAGCAACGCTTCCCATCTGCTTTTCAAAGAAAATCGACTGTCTTCTGCCGTAGGCTGCCAACAGGGCGATCCACTCGGTCCGGCACTTTTCAGTTTAGTAATTCACCCCATTATTACAAAATTAAATTCAAAATTCAATGTATGGTATTTGGATGACGGCACTCTAGGAGGTGATGTAAGCGAAGTTCTAGAGGACCTACGCGTTTTAATTGATGAATTCCGCGGTATCGGACTAGAACTGAACTCTTCCAAATGTGAACTTTTCTTTTCCGATACATGTTCAGATAAAGAACACGCTATATCAAAATTCCGTCAATTGGCTCCAGATATTAAAGTTACAGAGAAAAGCTCACTTCACCTCCTAGGGGCACCTGTGTTGGACGAATCTTTTCCCGATTTTATAGATAACAAAATTAAAAACCTCAACGAAGTTTCGGATCGCATGACAAAATTAAATGCTCACGTAGCATACACTATTATCAAATACTGTCTATTTGTACCTAAATTTACTTACGTCCTAAGGTGCAGCCATTTTTGGAAAATTCCTTCTCTTTTAGAAAAAATCGACAAAATCATTAAAAGTGTCATAGCTTCTATAATAAATATAGATTTAGACAACCACTCATGGACGCAGGCTTCTTTACCTATAAGACATGGTGGTCTAGGAATAAGAAGCGTTACCAATGTTTCGCTCCCCGCATATCTGGCCTCGACACATAGCTCTTTAGAATTATGCTCCAAAATATTAAAGACCTCAATTGACCAAGTCAGTATGCATTTAATGTACGAGGCCAGAAATGAGTGGTGCGAAGCCTGCCCAGGCACCGATCTGCCCAGAAACCCTAGTTCCCAGCGTCTTTGGGACGAGCCGCTTTGCAGGCTGGTACGGGATAACCTGTATCAAACGGCAACCAGCCTCCCAGAGCGCGCCCGCCTCCTTGCCGCTGTCGAATGGGAATCTGGGCAGTGGCTCCATGCTCTGCCGTCCATTTCAATTGGAACGCTTCTCGATAATGCCACATTCCGCCTGTCCGTAGCTCTCCGCCTGGGAGTGACCTGTGTTGCCCCACACCGCTGTCGCTGTGGTGACCCAGTTGACAAGCTGGGTCACCATGGTATATCATGCGCAAAAAGTGCAGGACGTGCTCCTCGCCATGCCAGCCTTAACGATATCATCCGTCGGGCCTTAGCCAGTGCGGGAGCACCGGCTGTGTTAGAACCCACCGGCCTCGCCCGCACTGACGGTAAGAGACCTGACGGAATGACCCTCGTGCCATGGAAGATGGGACAGCCGCTGGTTTGGGACGCAACATGTGTTGATACCCTAGCACTGTCTCATCTCCGTGGCACTTCAGTAAAGGCTGGCACAGCTGCCAACTCAGCAGAGCTGCTCAAGCGGCGCAAATATGCAACCATTGGCAATGGTTTCATATTTGAGCCGTTTGCAGTGGAGACCTTAGGACCCTGGGGGGATAGCGCGCACAGGGTCTTCAAAGAGGTGAGGCAGAAGCTGTACGATTTGACGCGTGACCAGAAGGCTGGTTCATATCTAGCACAGCGGATCAGCATTGCCATTCAACGTGGCAATGCTGCCAGCCTTCTGGGCACGCTACCGATCGACAGTGATCTGGGGCAAATTTTTTATTTATAATTTAGTTGTATTTTCGTAAGTTTATTTTAAGATTTAGTTTATTGTTTCTGTATAAGTAATATTGTTTATAGTTTTCAAAATAAAATTTATCAAAATGCCCGTTAACATTTCACCAAAACCCCTTTTACAAGAGCTAATATTTAAATGAGATTCACACAAAAGTTTAAAAATATAAGCCGGGTAAGTGAAATGATCGTTACGGAGATAAATTAGGGTTCCGCATAATGATGCTGCTAAGTAAAAGTGAAATATTGCTCACAATGGCAATATTGGTGACTAGCGTACGGACAGTTGGTAGCAAACTTGATGCCTATGTGACAAATGCCACCAACTGGTCTCACCGCGAGCTACTAAGCTAAGCTATGAACTATCGGCTATAAACACGAACAAAAGATACGCACTTCCGTGTAAATAAAAGAGACACGGCGATACTCGCCCGGCGGTGATAGCTGATAGCTGGGCGAGTATCGCCGTGTCACTTTTATTTACATCACCAGTGCCATAATGTTACAATCATGAATAATTAACATTTATTTGATTTTATTCATTGACTATTAATAACTTGGCCGTGTGGTGACGGCAGTAAGAATACATTTGTCACCACCCCAACTCCTCCTGCGGGTGTCGTAAGAGTCGACTAAGGGATTGAAGTGCCACTGACCATTATTTGATAAAAGATTGATGATGGGCAGCAGCGTCATCATGGTGGACAACATTACTGCGATCGCAAATCCGCTTGCCCAGCGTGGCGATTATGGGCATTTACCTCCTAATGCATACGCATAGTTAATAGGAGAGGCCTACGTCCAGCAGTGGACTATCATAGGCTGATGATGATGTATGATGCTGATAACCACTGAGAAATATTTTTATTAGCTGCGTGGTGGCGACAGCAAGAAAACATTTGTCATCACCCCAACTTTTCCCGTGGGTGACGTAAGAACCAACTAAGTGTAAGAAATATTGATTATTATTGTAAAATAATTTCATACATGAGACAGTGGTTCTCATAAATGGTAGGTCTATTGTTAATATATTCAAGACCACGTGGTTTGCTATATCCGGTAATGGTGACACCAGGTTGGCGCCCTTTTTGCCAGGTATAAAATAACTGTTCAATGTGGGACTGGTGATTATTCTGGCTGAGCTGTTGAATTGATAGCATCTACTTAATGTTACGGAAAGTGGTGTTACATTGTTGAGAGTGATCAAATTAAAATACTTCAATAAATAAAACATAATTCTAAAAGTGTTGGCGTTATACTTATCTACCTGATACTTATATCAGAAGTGGGTATGGTATGAGTTGCTTCCTACAAAAATGACGGGAAGCAGTGATACATTCAAAACAAAGCATACGTCTTGCTCAAGAACCCGACGTTCACGACATGAAGATACATCGAAACACAAGGCCAGCCGGCGGCGTCACGTCGGAGTTATCACGGCGGAAAGCGGAAGTCGCGTTCCACGCAGCGCAAAAAGTCCACTAAACGACGACGATATGAACATCACCGCGAGAGCTCAACACGAGAGAAATCTCTGCGTCCTGGCCGTTACAGTTATACGCCAGCTAGAGATACAAGACAGCAAGATTCGCCCAGAGAAATGACCCCGAGGTTAAGAGATGCTGCTTTGGCGAGCATGAGTGATACAGCGTCGAAACATCAACAACAGGACGAGAAAGCAGCGGAGCAGTCTGCGTCGGCGCCACCGGACCGGAAAGAGCACTGAGGTACCGAATAATAATCTACCCTCTAATTTAACAGATATTGCATTGTTTTTTCAAAATTTGTTGAAGTCTAACACACATAAAATGTCGTACGATAAAAATATTATTCCCAATTTTGATCCTGCACAAAAGAACCAAAAAATAGAGAACTGGATCGCCAAAGTAGATGAATGTGCTAAAATTTATAGTTGGTCAGATGAACAGACTTGTCACTTTGCGTTGCCTAAGTTAGCGGGTTATGCTAGGAAGTGGTATGAAGGACTTCAATCTATTCTCATGACTTGGTCAGAATGGCAGGAACGTTTGACCAAAGCGTTTCCTTCTGAAACTAATTACGCTGCGTTATTAATGGACATGTTAGATAGGACCTTAAAACACGGGGAGTCTGTTGACGAGTATTATTATGACAAAATGATACTTCTTAACGCATGTGGTATTAAAGGTAAACAAGCCGTAGATTGCTTAGTCTATGCTATAGATGATAGGATTTTACGCTCGAGCGCTATGGCAGCTCGCTTAACTGATACTGAAGATTTGTTGAAATTCTTAAAAGATTTTTGCAAAGAAAATAATCTGCGGACATCTAAACGATCAACTGCAAGTGCTTCCAATGACGTGGTCTGCTTTAAATGTAACCAATCTGGTCATCGTGCCTTTAACTGTCGAAATTCAAATAAACCGGAAACCTCGTGCTATAATTGCAAAGAAAAAGGGCACATATCCACTAAATGCCCTAAACCTATTGTCAAATGTGACAATTGTAATTTGATGGGACATAAATCGATTGATTGCTTCCGAAATAAAATTAATTTAATTAATAGCAATACAAAAACTACCGAAAAAAAGACCATGTTTGCGCAAAGCCTTAAACCTGATTCCAAATATTACAAAAACGTAATTTTAAATAAAAGCATTACTTTGCAGTGTTATATTGACTTTGGAAGCGATTGCACCTTGATCAGATAGGATGTTGTTGATAATAATTCATTGCCAACATTCGCTAACGATTTACCATCGATACGCGGTTTTGGAAATAATTCGTACACGCCCTTAGGACGTACAAAGTTTAGTTTAACGCTAGGCGAGGTTACAGCAGAAATAGATGCCTATATTTGTAGACCCCGCTGTACTATTTGAAGGGGTTTTAGTAGGACAGAATTTCACGGAAAGGCCGGAAGTTGTTGTCGTAAAAACACATGATCGATTAGACATCGTAAAGCGTGATACAAATACCGAATGGTCAACACTAGCGAATAATATTGAACCCACAAGTGATAAGGTAGTGCTTAGAATTACGACGGATACCAAGATAGGCGCGTTTGATTTTGTAGACTGCAGTAGTAGTAATGGACAAAATAATTGCGATATTTTGGTAAACGACAGTTTGCGGTGTCAGAAAAATTTTGATTATTGTGTCATTGGGGGAGTTTACAGTATAGATAAGGGTGATTGTAAAATCGCGGTCATTAATCAGTCTGCAGAACCAATAACATTGAAGGCAGGATCATTATTCGTACGGGCTAGTAAGATTTCCGTTGAGGAATCTAGCGCAGATTCAAAATTAATTTCTTGCAATAGAATAACCGACCAGTCATCTCTTAGTCCGTTTACTAGAGATGAAATTAAAATGAATCCCAACTTAACTGAAATCGAATCAAAGGCTCTCGTTGAGTTGATTAATAAGTATAGGTCTTGTTTTGCACAAAATTTATCTGAATTAGGATGTACACATGAGTCCGAGATGGTAATCGAACTCTCAGATCAAACGCCTGTTGTCTATCGGCCTTATAGATTGAGTTATACCGAGAGACAGACAGTTAGGGACATGGTTAAGGAATTAATTGATAACGACATCGTAGAAGAATCGAATTCTCCATATGCAAGTCCTATTCTATTAGTCGCGAAGAAGAATGGCGGGCGTAGACTTTGTGTAGATTTTAGGGCATTAAACCGCAAGACAGTCAAAGATCATTATCCTATGCCTAGAATAGAAGATCAGTTAGATATGCTAAATGGGAATAAATATTATTCAAGCCTAGACCTCGCTAGTGGCTATTACCAAATACCTATACGTGAAGATTGTAGGCCATATGCTTCGTTCGTTACCCCTGATGGTTTGTACCAATTTAAAAAAATGCCATTCGGGCTTGCTAACTCTCCAGCTGTTTTTCAACGAACTATTAATAAAATATTAGGTAACTCCCGATTTAATTCTACACTCGCTTATATGGATGATATACTTATACCGGGAAAAAACTTTACTGAACAATTAACAAGGTTAGAGAATACGTTTATACTCTTACGGGATTCGGGATTGACTTTGAATTTACAAAAGTGCAATTTTCTTCAAGAAGAATTAGAGTATTTAGGATATGAAATAAGCGAGCGAGGAATTAAACCGGGAAAAGATAAGATTGCTGCCGTTGCTAGTTTTCCAACTCCGCAAAACGTGCATGAGGTTAGACAATTTATTGGCTTGGCCAGTTACTTTCGAAAATTTATTCAAGGGTTTGCCCTTATTGCTAGACCTTTAACCGATTTGACCAAAAAAGACTGTACTTGGTGCTGGGCAACAGAACAAGAACAGGCTTTTCAACAACTCAAAGAATCACTTACAAAGCGTCCGTTGTTAGGTATTTATGATCCAAGATGTGAAACACAGGTGCATACTGACGCTAGCAAATACGGATTAGGTGGAATATTAATGCAAAAAGATAATAACACTGGGGTTTTACGTCCTATAGCCTATTTTAGTCGCAAAACTACCGGAGAGGAACAAAATTATCACGCATATGAACTTGAAACTTTAGCTGCCATTTGTTCATTGCAAAAATTCAGGGTGTATTTAGTAGGTATTAAATTCACACTTATCACTGACTGCAGCGCATTAAGAGCGACTTTTGCAAAGAGAGATCTGGTTCCTCGCGTAGCCCGCTGGTGGATTGCAATGCAAGAATTTGATTTCGATATACAATACAAACCCGGATATACTATGTCTCATGTGGACGCACTCAGTAGGAACCCTCAACCTTATGGACCGGACTCAATTCAAGACCCATTGCCTTCCATTTTAAGAATCACACAAATAGACTGGTTATTTAGCCTGCAGTTAAATGATAGTGAAATTCAGCGTATACGTAAAATTTTAGAAAACCAAGAATATTCAGACATAAAAGAAAACTACTTGGTTAAAGACAATAAACTTTTTAGAAAGGTTGGCAGCGAGTTAAAATGGGTTGTCCCTAAAAACGCTAGATTTCAATTATGTAAGTTTAATCATGATGATATTGGTCACTTTAGCGTTGAGAAGACTTTAGAGAAGATAAAACAAGATTTTTGGTTTCCTAAAATGAGGCGATTTGTCACGAAATATGTCCGTGCGTGTATTGAATGTGCCTATAGTAAAGAACCTACTGGTCCAAAGGAGGGTCTCTTGAACCCCATCCACAAAGTTGACAAACCATTTGATACTATACATATTGACCATTTAGGCCCATTTGTGAAAAGTGCGAAGGGTCAGTCTTACCTTTTAGTATGTGTTGACGGGTTCACGAAATTCTGTTTACTCAAACCACTTCGAAACCTTAAATCTTATCTAACGATTCGTGCCCTAGAAGATATTTTTACAACGTTTAGTTACCCTAATAGATTGATATCAGATCGTGGAACGTCCTTCACTTCAAAGGAATTTAAAAAATATTGTGAGCAGTCTAAAATAAAACATATTCTCAATGCTGTATCTTCCCCTCGTGCTAATGGACAGGTCGAACGATATAATCGAACGATACTGGATTCATTAACAGCGTATTCTAATAAGTTAGGCGAACGATCCTGGGATACTGTGTTAGGAAAGGTGCAGTGGGGCTTAAATAATACCATTAATAAAGGTATAGGCAAAACCCCATCCGAAGCTATGTTTGGTGTTAGGATGGTTAGCACTGGTGACAATGCGTTTTCAGAAATACTTCAGGCAACACGACAAGTTGGTGACATAGATCACATTAGAGCAGAGATAACTTCGCATATTGAGAAAGACCAAGCGGCTCAAAAGGTTAGATATGACAGTCATAAAATAAAAGCTAAAATCTATAAAGAAGGAGACCTTGTCAAAATATTGAAACCAACCCCAAGCAATGACGGTCAGAGTAAGAAGTTGCTTCCAAAGTATACAGGACCGTTTAAAGTTACTAAAGTTCTCGAAAACGACAGGTACGAAGTAGCTAGTATTGTGGGATCTAGTATTACACAAAGAAACTATTGTAATGTATGGGCGGCGGATCGCATTAAACCTTGGATAACTACGCAAACTAATGACAATAGTGGGGACAGTACAAGTAGCTCAGAATCTGAAAGTAGCAATAATCTGAATTGATATGATTTTGTTGTGCACGATTTTAAGTATATGAATAAGATAGTAATTATGTGTGTTTGACGAACAAAGTAGCTGCTGTTGAATGTGTGTTGTTGTTTAATATCATAATTATTAGAAGCAGAAGTTAATACAGAGAATTAGTTTAGTACATAGATAATTGTGTAATGAAACGCGATAAAAGTGTTTTACAGAGATTGATGATGATAATTGGTGTTGAATGATGATGTCACGATGTAGAGTCAAATTCAGTAGCTTCGTACATTTTCATGTCAACATTAATTAATATTGGCTTATAAAGCTGAACGATTAGTAAGGTCAGCAATGTGTTGTACGTTTAGTAAAGTTAGTATGGATAGTATGGATAGTATGGTTAGTATGGATAGTATGGTTAGTATGGTCAGTAAAGTAGTAAGGTCAGT
>JALPQI010022172.1:0-22989 GCA_025490895.1 Thaumatotibia leucotreta
CTGTATACGTTCCGCGCGCACTCGGCGCCCGTGCTGTGTCTGGCCATGGGCGCGCCGCGCACCGAGGAGTGCTTCTCCGGCGGCCTTGATGGCACCATCCGCGTGTGGAACCTGCCGCCGCCCACTGCTGACCCGTACGACCCGTATGATCCTGCGGTGCAGGTGGGTACTGTTATACTGTAGTCTGTCAAACCGACTTGCCAAATAAGGCCTTCCACGGCGCTGGTGACCGCCTCGGAAGACCACACCCTCAAGCTGTGGAACCTGCAGCGCACTGTCCCGGCCAAGAAGTCGGCCGGGCTGGACGTAGAACCGCTGTATACGTTCCGCGCGCACTCGGCGCCCGTGCTGTGTCTGGCCATGGGCGCGCCGCGCACCGAGGAGTGCTTCTCCGGCGGCCTCGATGGCACCATCCGCGTGTGGAACCTGCCGCCGCCCACCGCCGACCCTTACGATCCGTACGACCCTGCGGTGCAGGTACTGTTGTAATGTAGTCTGTCAAACCGACTTGCCAAATAACAGTAGGAACAAATCCCTATATGCATCTCTTTTCAACAGGCTTTAAAAAAAGGAGGTTCTCAATTCGACTGTATGTTTTTTTTGTGTTTGTTACCCCAGAAGTGTTGACTGGGTGAACCGGTTGAAGTCGTTTTTTATTATTTTATATTTGGTGATTATTTTGAGTCCATTACGGTTAGAAAGAGATGGTATGATTCTCTGTCTGTGCCTCAAGTGAGTTTTTACTCACTTACAAACTCCGTAGACAATAGTAGATTGTACAAAAAGTGCATAAGAGCAATTCTTTTTATTTTTGCCACTAAAATGAAATATGAAAATTTGGGTAAATTTTAGACTATTTCTGCTCAGAATCACGAGCTGATTCCATTTCCGGCGAAAAAAAAATGTCTCAAAAATTTCATACATATTTCGAATATCCTCTTGTGTTACCGCCATAGAAGGTGTATGGAAAATAGTAACACAATAGGAAAAAAAATCATGGGACACTTTTTTTTTCGACGGAAATGGAATCGGCTTGTGATTCTGAGTAGAAATAGTATAAAATTTACCTAAAATTTCATATTTCATTTTAGTGGCAAAAATAAAGAGAATTGCTGATAAAGTGAACCATCTTTAACCGAGGCAATTTTCAACCTGGGATCAGGCTTCATATGCTCGGTTTTCTGCCAAGTCAAACATTTCGGAGCATTTTTGAACGATAATCGATATCTATTTTATGTGATTTACTAAATTTAATGACAGAAAATACAGAATTCTAATATTAAATAAAAAAATATAACAAATTTTGTCAGCTATACTATTTTATTGATCATTAAAATTGTGCAATATGTTTTAACTGTTTGGCTGTTGGGACCGATTACCTTAGCCCATCTTAGTCTTAGAAAACAATTTTACTTTTATGCTCTAGAACATGAAATGCGATTTTATGTCGTCTACGCACGACATAAAGGTGCACTTTTTGAGCATGAGAAGTGAAAACTATATTTTATACTCCATAGTGTCCTTTGCTGCTGTGTCTACCATGTCAGCTACACTAACTTCGTGCTTACATTATATCAAAATTTGTTAATTCAAACAGAAATTTGTCTAATTGACATAGGGTAAAAAATGCTAGAGGGATAAGTTAAAGGGGTCATGGATGCTGTCAAAGCCATTGTCTTGCTGATAGATAAACTTCATATTTGTTATTCAAGATATTGGCTTTATCCGCTAGGTTAACAATACTATGAAATAATATGAGGAATGAGATAATGAAGATAGTATGTACTAAAAATACTAAAAGACGACTTACTAAAAATCTGTGTTTTACCTAATTATAATATAGGACTGATAGCATTGTTATAGCTGACTGATAGTCACACAGTTAACCCTGTAATGCATGCGACGACATAATATATATTTTTTTCGCTACTTTGGTTTTGAACTCTAGCTTTCTATTGGATTCGACTGTTGGGTTAAAATTTGAAATACTTTTTTGTCTGTCTTATGTATTAGAGGTGTAGAATTAGATTTTTGACCCGTTTTTCCCCGGCTGCCTCATCGCGGCCTCCAGGCGTTTAAGCGGGAGCCCAAAGGAGTTCCCCCAATCTCCCTATAACCCGTTCGTATTGAGTAAAAACATACGACGTACGTTATTCCGCAGGGCCCAGTGCTGCGCGAGCACACAGACGCGGTGTGGTCGCTGGCGGCGGCGCACGGCCGACTCCTGTCGGCGTCGGCGGACGGCACGGCGCGGCTGTGGGCGCCGCGGGCGGCGCGGCCGCTGCTGGCCACGCTGCGCGACGACGCCGCGCCGGCCGCCGCCGCCGCCGCCGACTTCGCCGAGGCGGGTGCCCGCGCCGCCGTCGTCTACCGCGACGCGACCATGCTGCTCTATGATCTGGAGACCGGACAGGTGTGTACTCTTTCATTGTTTTTCTAAATAAGACCGCCTGTTGCTACCTTGTGTGGTCGCTGGCGGCGGCGCACGGCCGCCTCCTGTCGGCGTCGGCGGACGGCACGGCGCGGCTGTGGGCGCCGCGGGCGGCGCGGCCGCTGCTGGCCACGCTGCGCGACGACGCCGCGCCGGCCGCCGCCGCCGCCGCCGACTTCGCCGAGGCGGGCGCGCGCGCCGCCGTCGTTTACCGCGACGCCACTATGCTGCTCTATGATCTGGAGACCGGACAGGTGCGTTCTCTTTCATTGTTTTTCTAAATAAGACCGCCTGTTGCTACCTTAATAATACAGGGAAAGATTCAAGGCATAAGGAGTGTGGGAGCAAGAAGAATATCCTGGCTTAAAAATCTACGCCAATGGTTCCAAAAAAGCACTCGGTCACTTTTCCGTGCTGCTGTGTCGAAGGTTGAAATTGCCATGATGATTGCCAAACTGCGATAAGCAGACGGCACTAGAAAAAGAAGAAGTTGCTACCTTGTGTGGTCGCTGGCGGCGGCGCACGGCCGACTCCTGTCGGCGTCGGCGGACGGCACGGCGCGGCTGTGGGCGCCGCGGGCGGCGCGGCCGCTGCTGGCCACGCTGCGCGACGACGCCGCGCCGGCCGCCGCCGCCGCCGCCGACTTCGCCGAGGCGGGCGCGCGCGCCGCCGTCGTTTACCGCGCCGCCACTATGCTGCTCTATGATCTGGAGACCGGACAGGTGCGTTCTCTTTCATTGTTTTTCTAAATAAGACCGCCTGTTGCTACCTTAATAATACAGGGAAAGATTCAAGGCATAAGGAGTGTGGGAGCAAGAAGAATATCCTGGCTTAAAAATCTACGCCAATGGTTCCAAAAAAGCACTCGGTCACTTTTCCGTGCTGCTGTGTCGAAGGTTGAAATTGCCATGATGATTGCCAAACTGCGATAAGCAGACGGCACTAAAAGAAGAAGTTGCTACCTTGTGTGGTCGCTGGCGGCGGCGCACGGCCGCCTACTGTCGGCGTCGGCGGACGGCACGGCGCGGCCGCTGCTGGCCACGCTGCGCGACGACGCCGCGCCGGCCGCCGCCGCCGCCGCCGACTTCGCCGAGGCGGGCGCGCGCGCCGCCGTCGTCTACCGCGACGCGACCATGCTGCTCTATGATCTGGAGACCGGGCAGGTGCGTACTCTTTCATTGTTTTTCTAAATAAGACCGCCTCTTGCTACCTTGTGTGGTCGCTGGCGGCGGCGCACGGCCGCCTACTGTCGGCGTCGGCGGACGCCACTACGCTGCTCTATGATCTGGAGACCGGACAGGTGCGTATTTTTTCATTGTTTTTCTAAATAAGACCGCCTGTTGCTACCTTAATAATACAGGGAAAGATTCAAGGCATAAGGAGTGTGGGAGCAAGAAGAATATCCTGGCTTAAAAATCTACGCCAATGGTTCCAAAAAAGCACTCGGTCTCTTTTCCGTGCTGCTGTGTCGAAGGTTGAAATTGCCATGATGATTGCCAAACTGCGATAAGCAGACGGCACTAGAAGAAGAAGAAGTTGCTACCTTGTGTGGTCGCTGGCGGCGGCGCACCGCCTCCTGTCGGCGTCGGCGGACGGCACGGCGCGGCTGTGGGCGCCGCGGGCGGCGCGGCCGCTGCTGGCCACGCTGCGCGACGACGCCGCGCCGGCCGCCGCCGCCGCCGCCGACTTCGCCGAGGCGGGCGCGCGCGCCGCCGTCGTTTACCGCGACGCCACTATGCTGCTCTATGATCTGGAGACCGGGCAGGTGCGTTCTCTTCCGCTCCTTGTTTTTGTTATTTACTTATTCTCAACATTTTAAGTCTAATTCTAATTACCGTGTCACTTTTAGGCACTGGTCTCACCGCGAGCTACTAAGCTATGAACTATCGGCTATAAACACGAACAAAAGATACCCACTGCCGTGTAAATAAAAAAGACACGGCGATACTCGCCCGGCGGTGATAGCTAATAGCTGGGCGAGTATCGCCGTGTCTTTTTTTACACTGTTCATAGCTTAGTTGCTCGTGGTGAGACCAGTGCCATATGACACTGAACAAAAGTGACGTGTTAATAACAATATTTTAACTGAAATTAAGTTGGAAAAAATTTACTTCGATAATTAGATCCAGAACTAGACGATCTAGACATTTGAGCATGACTTTCTCTATTTTGTATTGATCAAACTCCAATAACATTGGAAATACCGTATCGAAGTGTTAAAAAAAAACCCGAAATCCTAATTCTTCCAGATCTGGTTTTGCTTGGGCTCATTGAAATCAGGATCACGAGCTGATTCAATTAATATAAAACCGGCCAAGTGCGAGTCGGACTCGCGCGCGAAGGGTTCCGTACCATTATCAATGTATTATTAAAAAAATACAGTTAAATCATCCTACCTCAAAAACTATAGGAGATAATTTAATCAAACCAAAAATCTTTGATAGAGTTTATTAATGTGCATAACATATATTTTTTTTTTAATTTTAAATCGCTTCGTTTAAAAAATAGAGGGGGGGGGGGGACACATTTTTCAGACTTTGAGAGCAGATATCTCGAAAACGATTTGGTTAAATAAAAATGAGATGTATAAACCTTCATATCATTTTCAAAGACCTTTCTATTAATACCCCACACGATTATATACAACTAAAAAAAAAATTCTATCCCTCAGTTACATGTATGGAGGGCCCCCACCCCAATGGTTTTTTTTTTACAATTTAGTATCATAATCCTGTAGCGGTTCATACAACACATATCCTAACTAAGTTTCGTTACTGTAGCATTTATAGTTTCCGAGTAAATCGGCTGTGACAGACGGACAGACGGACAGACGGACATGACGAATCTATAAGGGTTCCGTTTTTGCCATTTTGGCTACGGAACCCTAAAAGATGTGTCCTAAAATTTCCATACAAAATTTAAGTTCATGTTGACGCTCTTAGTTAGTTCATACAGAAAACGTGAATAGAAATCATTTAAAATCGCACAAATAAAGAAAGTATGGTATTTAGTTGCTAGAAACTATAGTCTGTAATTTCTAAGAATGAACCTTTCACAGTTATACACCGTGTTTTTATTGATTTCCGTTAAATTAAAGGGAAGCTTATTTAGGTCAAAAATAATCAATTTCTCTAAGAAACTAGTGTCTTAACTCTTACTGTTATTGAGTTATTAAAAAAATAAGTTTAATGACTGAACAAGTGTATTCCTTTATTACATCCTAATGTTACTTATTTTGACGTGTGCCATCAGTCACCTGAGATCTTATTCTTGGGGTTCTCTCACACTTGCCATTACAATAATTATGTATGAAAACGAAAATAAAATTAATAATAGCCGATATACCAGGCAACTTTTAATGTCCGAAGTAACCTGTCCAATTTAACGGAAATCAATAAAAACACGGTGTATATTAATCCTTATTAATATGAGGGTAAGACTCACCATTTTTTCTATAAAGTCATAGATATAAGGGTCATTTCTAAACTGTGAAAAGTTAATTCTTACAAATCTCAGACTTTATACAAAAAATAGTGTTCACTTATTTCTTATAAAATTAAGAATAAATTAAAAAAATATTTTTTTGTGCCTATCATTCTTTAAATAACTTAAGGGCGGACTTTTATTTTGTTGTAGATTTTTGAAATTTTCCAAATTGGACTTCTTTACATTTTTTCTACTCAAAATCACGAGCTCTTTCGATCCTGATAGAAATAAAAAAGTGTCCCAAAAATTTTTTTCCATCGAGTTACTAAACTCATTGGAAGACAAAAAAATGTATGGAATTCTCGAGACACTTTTTTCTGCTAATGAGGATCCAAAGAGTTCGCGATTCTGAGTAGAAAAAAAAATTAAATATCCAAATTTGGAAAATTTGTAAAAAATACAACAAAATAAAAATCCGCCTAGTAAGCAAATCTTTGGCCAAATGTTAGGAATAAATTGAGTAATTTAGGAGGACAAAAGTAATTCCACATAATATTTATATTATTAATTACAATATTAACCAGACTAATTACAAGCTCTGTTAGGTTAGGATTTAAGCTTGAAACAATAGAATTGATCACACGGTCGGTCCCTTAGACGGTGCTCCGCGTGGCGATGGAGAGCCCGGCGACGCGCGTGCGCGCGCACCCGACGCTGCCGCTGCTAGTGTCGGCACACGAGGACCGGCACATCCGCTTCTGGGACGTGGGCTCGGGCCGCTGCGCGCACGCCATGGTGGCGCACCTCGACGCCGTCACCGGCCTCGCGCTCGACCCCAACGGGCTCTTCCTGCTCTCCGGCTCGCACGACTGCTCCGTGCGGCTCTGGAACCTCGACACCAAGACCTGCGTGCAGGAGATCACCGCCCACCGCAAGAAGTTCGACGAGAGCATCCTCGACGTCGCCTTCCACCCGCTGCGGCCCTACATCGCCAGCGCCGGCGCCGACGGACTCGCCAAGGTGTTCGTCTGAGCGGCCGACTATATAATATATATATTACATGTAATTTTCCTTTCGATCCGACCGACCGCTCGCCCCGCCCGGTCGGTAGGCCGCGTCGCCGTAGTGAGGGCTCGGCCCGTCCGGTTCCGCCGGACCGCTCTAGCGTATTTAAATTGTAACGTAATGGACGCGCTCGACGCTCGTTATAAGCGCGTAGTGAACACTCATCTATGTATAGACATTTGAAATCTATTATAATATATTTTTAGACTTTCAGTATGTGGATTTTAGGTTTTTATTGCGACTTTTTCACCGATTTTATGATACGCAGTGAGAATATTGTTCGTTTCTTATGCATCTATAAGCGAGATCTTGTAATAAATATAACCCGTGGATACCGACGATGTTTCCTTGATACGATTTACGTTGTGTCTGTACAGTTAGATGTTACGCACTATTTGCTGATCGTTTTGCAGAGAACGAATGGTGTTTCTTTAGGCTAGCATATTTTATTTAAATTGATTGGATATCAATAGAGAAATATCTCTTTTTGTTTTGTGACATGTATCGAGTAACGTGCTCTCATTGTAACTCATGAGCGATCGAACAAAAATTGAGTAGAAGTACTATATCGGAAGTAACATAAGTAATGTTTGTTCATAACGAGTACTGCGATGTAGAATATATTATAATAAAACATAATATTTCCTTTATTTTCCTCGAATTCATACTTGTACACATACATCCAAAATTGATAGTAAAAAGCAACATAACCGACAAGTATACGTTGTTTTTTTACCTTTTCGGCCATTCCTCTTCCTAGTAATTAAATTTCGAACAGCCAAGGAATAAGACATGATTTGCATAATCACACAATACTCACAAAAGTAAAAAATTAAAAATATATAATTATACAGGTTGGAAATTCTTTTTGGGTCAGTGACGGCAGCTACCTTTTTTAACATTCATAAAATTTGTATGGGAATTTTAAATCTCGATTTGCAGTTTCAGTATTCGAAACTTTTTTTAGACCCATTCAAGCTTTTGAACCTGAACAGAAATAAGATCGATGGGCGTCAAAAAAAAGTTTGTTAAAAATTACCATTTGCTCGCACCCTGTATGTTTTTTCCAAAATCTGTAAACGCCAATTTTCATTAATTTAAAATTGACGGAAGGTCTTCTAAGACTATTTTCGCGTACCTACTCTGGATCTGGTAGCTGCCGTCGCTGACCCAAAAATAATTTCCACCCATTTGTATATTATGCTAGGCTGCTATACGGCCACATTTCAAAATCGAAGATGTGGCCATATTGCAGGAAAATATGGTCACTTTTACCACCCAATTCTATTTTGAGATGTGGCCGTATAATTTGAGGGGTTTAATAAAAGCGTCACACTTTGTCGCTTACCAAAAAGGCGCTTAGGCATTTAATTCGTATTAAGGTACATACAAGCGTTTCTGTCCATGTGGTAAGCGACAACGTGGGATGTCATCATTATGGATTATGGCATTTGAGCGCTATTATTAGATCTGTGATTATACCAATATAGTAGTTAATGCAACCGTATGTAATGAGAGGTATTAGAACACGAGTTTGTTTTTAAGAAACGAAACGCAAAAATGTCAACATTGTCAACTTCGCCTTTACTAAATAATTACCATTTTTTAGTTCCCTCCCTATAGTGAGGAGAAAAGTTTTTTGTTACACACGGGTGCAAAAGTTATTTTACTTCGCGTATTTTAACACTCGCTACGCTCGGGATTCTATTTTAGATTTAACTATAGAATTGCTTGCTTATGTTTCAATTTCATACTCGCAGGTAAAATACAACTTTGCACCCTTGTATAACAAATAACTATAACTGTATTCTACACAATGAGACGACACCGTTCTAGCGTAGGTAAAGGTTGGATGATTATTCTAAATCTAAACATTTTCTGGTCATCCTTCGTTTGAGTCTATTTTCTTTGGCCCAATATTTTCAGATTCAAATCAGCACTGGTCTTAGTAGTTCGCGGTGAGACCAGTGCCTAAGTCCTATAATTATAATTATTTATTTAAAGTTACAACATAATGTATGGAGCATGGCTATATCAACTAGCGCCATCTTTATCAACTAAACTCTCAAAGTAAAGTATGTATATTCATAAACTTTAATTAATGTTCTCGACTGTTAAACTTGTCGTCAATTCCAATCTTTTTAAATTGCTTTACGTGAACGCATTCATTGGTAAGTGGGGTAAACGAGGGGCCGCACATAGTGTGCCACTAAGAGGGATAGACATAGTCACTTACTACTAAGAAGATACTTGTGTGTGTGGCACTTAGTGACGTATTCAACGCATTTGTCTGGCACTTACATTTAGCATCTAATGCACACACACACAAAAAATAGTAGCACAGTGATAAGGACGGACGATTATCGTTCCTTTTCACTTCCACTAGTAAAAAGTTTCATAAGACCATCCCTTTCGTTCTTGCTATTATTATAACGTTGTCAAATCCATATTAATCCTACATTCATGGGGGTAAAGGACTGGGTTTCGTATGTAGTATTTTCCGCTGCGTTACAATCAATTGAATCTGAAACGTAGAATGATAAGGTTGATATCTATATATATGCATTATAGTAGCAATATCATTTATTTAAAAAATGTCGCCTACCAACTCACTTTTATATTTGTGTCGCGTTGTAGATTTTCCTCCAGAATTCGATGCGGTCTTGATTCGGCAAAGAGTCCATAGTTAAGTTCTTGTCTATTATGATATATCTGAGATTTGTGTCGTTGCTCGATTCCCAGTCTATGTCCAGTGCCGAAGACTTTAACGAAGTAGGGGACCTGTAAGGAAATGTTAAAAATACAGATGTTGAATAACGGGGTGTACCTATACAATGTGCCCATGAGGAAAGGGAAAAAATTCAACAGCGGATTTCTGACCAAATTTGAAGTGAAAGATGTTATTTGAAGTTTTCTGGATTCAGTTCAGTCTAAGTATTTTAAGAGAAATTTTTTTTTTTCTTATAACCGTTTTAGACCGTTACGCTATGATAAACGCATTTTAGAAAACGATTTTGTCACCATGTTGTCTTAGTCTTGTCACACTTAATTGACAGACATCAAATGAACAAAAATATCTTTAATTACCTGGCAAATGTAAAAAAAAAACTTTAAAGTGCATTTTTTGCGATAGTTTGATTAAAGAAAAACAAAAAAAAAAATTTTTTTTTGCAGATTTCACCAAAACTCATTTAACATTTTTTGCTTCTTTTAGTCTCAGGAATATGCTGTTACAATTTTTCCCTTTCCTCGTGGGCACCTTGTATAGTCGCTGATATCTCGCTCAACCCGTCACTGCACAGAGTGAACCAATCGGAAACCTAGATCACTCATTCATAGTGACGCTATAATCAAATTAACCGGATGCGTGTATAGCACGTGCACGAACGCGTATGCATGGCGTGCACTTTGTATCGTATGAAATGCCATAGTGAATGATACACGGCTCATCCGGTGTGGCTCGGCTGTAAGAAATCTCTTACTACTTGTCATTTTGATATGGTTCTAGAGTGGACCTATTGGTTGAGTGTACCTATATTACCTATACTTATACGCAATACCAACTCTGATACACCATAATGATATTAATGATGACGCGACCGTAACAATCAAGTTTTCAAAGAGAAATAGAAGAAACGACACATAAGTTACTAGTGAAAGGCTTTTGTTAAGGTTAGGTACTGCTGTATTTATTTTCTTAGGTAAGTATTAAAAATGTATTGCACTAAGTAACAAGGAAAATAGTATAAAGGGCACAAGTAGGTACTTACCCGAATTTTGCAAAGTTAGTCCACATACTGGTCATTCTTTCCACTGTCGTTGCGTCGTTTCCTTTTAAAGGTAAAGGCCAATAAATGGCTGGATTGAATAAATAGAACAGCTCGTCACCGTGGGCCGCCCCATTCAAATGTTTCAGCCCTAACAAGATCTTTGCCAAGTTTCTGTAAGAATCGTACTTGAAGTAATAACTGTAGATGGGCAAGTGATCCTGTTTCAGAAAGTATTCGGTAATCGCTACTGATGGGTAATGAAACATCACATCAGATATTAGATCTATTAAAATGTTTATAGAATCATTATTAATTGTATTATTTCCGAAGTAAAAGGTCTTGATTTCCTCGGCCGTATCCTTCCTTTCTTTAATACTTGAAAAATACATATTGTCAGGTAAGACAGCAGCAAAGTTATCATTCAAATTTTGATACACTTTCTTGTTTAATTGTGTCACGTATAGTATACCTTCCTTATTGTTATAACCAATGATCATGGATACTTTATTATACTTGCCGGATTCTAGTATTTCTTTAGGATTCATGGTCAGGAACGGTTTATTATTTATCCCCTGCTTTTCTACACACGGCCTAAAGACATATTTAGATAGAAGATTGGCAGAGCTGACTGATGCACTTGCAATTAAAATGTCATTTTTCGTTGAATTTCTAAAGATCCTTAATAACTCGTAAGGGTTTTTTGTGTTGTAGCCCATCTTGGCGGCAACTATTGACGCTCTATCTATTGGGTCATTTGGTAGAGCGAAAGGCGAAAGAGCAGAGGCGCTCTGCATGATAGCTCTTCGAAAAAGGCCTTTAGCTGCTGCCGATAATATTAAATAGCTGACTGATGCTGACCCTGCACTTTCACCGAAAATAGTAACGGAGTCCGGGTTTCCGCCAAAATACTTTATATTGTCCTTAACCCATTTAAGGGCAGCCACTTGATCTTTCAGACCCTGGTTTCCTGGCGCACCTTTAATTCTGAGGCATAAAAAGCCAAACGGGCCTAAGCGGTAGTTAACAGTGACGACGATAACACCTTTCCTAACGAGCGGTTGAGGGTTATAGATATAGGCGCTGCTGCTGCCAGTTTTGTAGCCACCTCCATGAATGAAGACCATGACGGGATAAAGTCGCTTGAAGCTGATCTGCCCAGGGGTGTACACGTTCAAGATGAGGCAATCTTCGATGCCCACGGGCAGTTGCAGGCGGTCGTGGTACTGAGCGCAGACGACGCTGGTATCGGAAGCGTTGAACACTCCTAGCCACCGCGGTGGAGGGCCTGCGTCCTATTTAGACAAGTATAAAATATTTAAATAAGTAGGTAGACTAGGTAGGTACATATTCGTACAAGGTATTATTAATTAGAAGCGTGTGTTAAACACGAATCTGTCATAAAAAGAATCTGCCGTAACCAGAATCTGCCCAAACCCGAACCTGTCCTTAACCGAATAAAGGGATACGAGTATTGATCAATAAATGAATATACCTAATCGCAATTGTATAAGTCGATATTAATAATTGAATGTGTACCTACCTAAGTAACTGGTCTACAGTCTATAATAGATACTTTACTTACGGGGGCAAGCCAGATCAATCTGGGCCGCCTCATAAAATAAACCCAAGTAATATTTACCTACCTAGCTATCATTGGATTTCACAGAAATATTTATCTACCTATGGATGCCTTGAATTTCATTTTCGCAGACAAGTACTTACCTGAAATCTATCATCCACAGTGCCATATGGAATTCCTAAATATTGCCAATAGCCTTTTTTCATCTCTAGGCCCATCAGTCGTCCTTGAGGAATTTGTAGCACTGGCGTGTTATCTGAAGCTCCATGTATTTGGATCACAAACACTTGCACAAAACATATCACTAAGAATAGGGTCATGGCGAGATTTAACTTTTGTGTCGCCTGGTGCTTCAGGTGTGACCAGTCAACTAACTGGCTATAAAGACACGCGATATTCCTTCTTATAGGATTCTGTTCGTGTCAATAATCGATTCCATTAATATCTCGACAGCTACAATGCACCTAGGTACCTGTTAGTAAGTAGGCCCGGAAATTGCGATTTTTGTCTATCATCACTACACAGATCACATTAATTAAGTATTAGTTACGCAAACTGCTCAAGAAGATGTTAAAGTTTCCTATCGTGTTTGCGTGAATACCTCCGTCTATATATTAATAATAATAATAGAGGGCGATTGGATGAACGTTGTTGAACGTGAGTGCGAGAGCATCGAACCTATGGAGGCAGTTGCCATCAGCGCCGATGATGTAACTTGTGCCATCCGCCCTGCCCAGAACTGGAAAAGTCCTGGACCGGACGGATTGCACAACTTCTGGCTAAAATGGTTTCGGTGCTCCCACTCGCGATTAGCAGCGCAATTCCAACAAGCCCTTGAGCTTGGTTCCCTGCCTCCTTCCTTAACAACAGGTGTAACCTTCCTGCTCTACAAGTCCGGTAGTACCACGGAACCGAAAAACTACCGACCCATCAGCACGTGCTTGCCTACACTCTACAAGCTCCTTACATCCATTTTGAGAGCAAAAATTAACACGCACATTGTTGCGAACAATGTTCTGGCCTCTGCTCAAAATGGATGTAGGGTTGGGTCCCGTGGTACTAAAGAGCTGCTCCTCATCGACATGACCATTTGCCAGCAAGTCCGGCGTAACAAAGGGGCCCTCTCCGCCGCTTGGATTGACTACAAGAAGGCTTATGATTCGGTGCCCCATTCATGGTTGAAGAGGGTCTTGGAGCTGTATAAATTTGATGCAGCTTTAAGATCCTTTCTCGGCGCGTGTATGGGGCAGTGGACCACAGTCCTTCGTCAACCAGGAGGTGGAGATGACCCCTCTGGCCCGCAGGACTTCATAAGGATCGAGCGAGGCATATTCCAGGGTGACAGTCTGAGTCCCTTATGGTTCTGCCTAGCTCTGAATCCCCTCAGCACCCTGCTGAAGGATTCAGGACTAGGTTGTCGGCTTCGGAGAGAGGGTGAAGTCATTTCTCACCTTCTGTACATGGATGATCTCAAATTATTTGCGCCAAATATCCAAGACTTGATGGAGCTACTGCGAACCACAGAAGTTTTCAGTAGTGCCATCAATATGGAGTTTGGTGTCGATAAGTGTGCGGTTATGCATGTGCAGCGGGGGAAAGTAGTAAATTCAACTAATTTACAGCTTTCTGAGACAATGTCGTTCAGATCTATCTCGGAAGCAGAAACCTATAAATACCTTGGTATGTCACAGTCTTTGGGTATTGAAGATATGGGAATTAGACAGGCGGTGAAGGAACGCTTTTTCAGCCGGCTCACAAAAGTACTTAACAGTCTTTTGTCAGGAGGCAACAAAGTGCGCGCCTTCAACGCCTGGGTAATGCCCATACTCACATACTCCTTTGGCATACTAAGGTGGACTCAGACCGAGCTGGACGCCCTGGATCGAAGGGTCCGTACACTGCTTACCACACATCGAATGCTACACCCGCGCTCATCAGTTATGAGATTGTACATCCCGCGGAGGTGTGGGGGCCGCGGCTTCTTAAATGCCAAAAACCTCCACAACCACGAGGTGTACAATCTTAGAAACTATTTTCTTAACAATGAGTGCGGGATGCATCGTGATGTGGTGGCAGTAGACCGGAACTTCACGCCGCTCTCCTTGGCAAAAGAGAACTGGCGCAAACCTGTGGTACTAAGCACCGAGGACCGCAGGGCGGTATGGAAGAGCAAGGAGCTACACGGGCGGTTCTACAAGGCCCTCACGGGACCTGACGTAGATCTGCTCGCGTCGGTGAACTGGCTACGATTCGGGGATCTCTTCGGAGAAACCGAGGGTTTTGCCTGTGCAATTGCTGACGAGGTTATCATGACGAATAACTACCGGAAATATATCCTGAAGGACGGTACGGTCGACGTTTGTCGGGCATGCCGCCGTCCCGGTGAGTCACTCAGGCATATTATTTCCGGTTGTTCTCAGATTGCTAACACCGAGTACTTGCACAGACATAACCTCGTAGCCAGTATTATACACCAGCAGCTTGCTCTTCAATACGGCCTTGTGGACGTCGAAGTGCCATACTATAAGTACACAACTGCACCAGTTCTCGAAAATGGTCGTGCCACGCTCTATTGGGATCGACCTATCATCACGGACAGGACTATTGTAGCCAATAAGCCTGATATCGTGCTGGTAGATCGATCGCAGCGCCGGGCTGTGCTCGTCGATGTCACCATCCCCCATGATGAGAATCTCGTGAAGGCCGAAAAGGACAAGTCCAGTAAGTACCTCGACTTGGCCCACGAGATAACCGCCATGTGGGATGTTGACTCGACAATCATAGTCCCGATAGTCGTTACAGCGAACGGTTTAATAGCGAAGAGTCTCGACCAACATCTTAAGAGTCTCTCGCTAGATGGCTGGATCAAGGGTCAGATGCAGAAGGCGGTAATCCTGGACACGGCGCGGATAGTCCGTCGGTTCAGGGGCGTAGCTAGGGTAAAAGGCGCCCGGGGCAGGCGCCAAATTTGCGCCCCCCCCCCCCCCTCTTTAACTGAACTTAAAGGGTTCCTAGTTAATACGGAACACTTTAAATTTTCCAAAAGGCAGGAAAAAAAGTTGATTTTCATCCGACTTCAAAAAAGGAGGAGGTTCTCAATTCGACTATATTTTTTTATGTTTGTTACCTCAACTACAATGTCTGTCTGTGTATATTTAGGCTAATAAGTACTAAATGTACCAGGATATAAACTATTTCCATACTTTTGGCATTAAAATTTCTGCAAATAAGGCATTACGTGGTTAACAAAAGAAAAAAGTGAAATCTAAAGAAAAAGACTAAAAAAAATACAGTACGGACTTTCTGAAATAAAGTTTTAAAATTGACCTTTCTAGCATTTTGTTAATTAAGGCATAACTAAACATTTTTGATTTCTTTATGTGTAAATTATGCATAAGGAAATAAAAATTTTTGGCTGGTTTAGAGCCCCCTCTGATATTGCGACCGTGAAAAATGTACCAATTTAGCATTTTTAAATTACGCATAAAGATTTTCTTTACGTGTCGATTATGCACAAGGAAATCAAAAATGTTGGCCGATTTGGCGCCCACCCTAATTTGATTTCTTTATGTGTAAATTGTGCATAAGAAAATAACAATTTTTGGCTGGTTTGGAGCCCCCCTGATATTACGCCCGTGGAAAATGTACCAATCTAGCATTTTTTAAATTACACATAAAGATTTTCTTTATGTGTCGATTATGCACAAGGAAATCAAAAATGTTGGCCGATTTGGCGCCCACCCTAATTTGATTTCTTTATGTGTAAATTGTGCATAAGGAAATAACAATTTTTGGCTGGTGTGGAGCCCCCCTGATATTACGCCCGTGGAAAATGTACCAATCTAGCATTTTTTTAAATTACGCATAAAGATTTTCTTTATGTGTCGATTATGCACAAGGAAATCAAAAATGTTGGCCGTTTGGCGCCCACCCTAATTTGATTTCTTTATGTGTAAATTGTGCATAAGGAAATAACAATTTTTGGCTGGTTTGGAGCCCCCCTGACATTACGCCCGTGGAAAATGTACCAATCTAGCATTTTTTTAAATTACGCATAAAGATTTTCTTTATGTGTTGGTTAGACACAAGGAAATCAAAAATGTTGGCCGATTTGGCGCCCACCCTAATTTGGCGCCCGGGCAAAATGTACCTTTCTAAAATTTACGCATACCTACAGATTTTCTTCAAATGTAAATTACGCATAATAAAATCAAAATATTTTGCCAATTTGGCGCCCCTTTTAATTTGACGCCCGGGGAAAATGTACCAGTCTAGCATTTTATGAATTTTATTTTTTTTAATGAATCAATTTTGCAAAAGTATATCAAAATTTTGGCCGATTTGGCGCCCCCTCTGATTTGGCGCCCGGGGCACGTGCCCCCTCTGCCCCCCCCTAGATACGCCACTGCGTCGGTTCCTATCTCTGCGACCTTAACCACCGGCAGCTTGGGCCCGCCCCGTTGCCGGCGGCACCCTAGGTTAGGTTTTTATAATGTGTTTATATTTTATATTGTTTTTGTATGTTGTATTGTATTTTACTTTTATAACCATATTATATCAACCTAGCCTAAGAGAATATTAAAATAAAGATAATAATAATAAATACTCTTTATTGTACCACAAAGACAAAGTAATACAAAGCCAAAATTAATTATTGATCTACAAGGTAGGTATCAACAGGCGGTCTTATCGCTAAAAAGCGATCTCTTCCAGACAACCTTAGGGTAGCGGAAAATACATAAAAAGAAGCTAAGAAATTGGTAGTGGTGATATTATTAGGTAAAAGTACCTGATAATTCTGGTATAACGCTAAGTACCTGCGCCGTAACTTTCTTACGCGACGATGTATAACGCTAGGTAAAGGGTAGTAAAGGGTAGGTCAATACAGTCTCCTTCATTTCCTTCCGCATGTCGGAGTCGCGCTTCAGTTGGCGCAGCCCTGTACGACACGTCGAGTCTTCGGACGCCAGAATTTTGTTATTTACAATGATAACAGTTTTGTTTGCAATGTTTACAATTAATTTGTTAAGAGTTACTAAATCTAGAAAACGATAAGCAATGTATTGCTTCGAGTGGTCTTTGCTTTGGTCCATGCAGTGCAGGTAGATAATAAAATCCGGTTGAGATCTACCCGCCTGTGAAGCAGGTAGTTTATGACCTGACAATATAAAAGGTCACTAGCGCTGTTTTCTTGATGCATTCGCGCGTTAGACTTCAATTCATTCTGATTCCCGCGTTAAAACTTCGAAAGATTGATTCTTGCCTAGACTTGGAATAGATTCCAATTATGATCATTCCTTCCCTTAAGTCAGTCTATCTTGAGACCGCGAATAGATTTGATTAAGTGCACTCCTGAGTAAGAGGAGTTTGACTAGATTCAATAGTTCGTTAGATTCAGATTTAGATCGTTATTTCCTAGCATCCTGACGAAAGTCGTTATTTCTTGTGTTTTGAAATTGGTAAAGCATGGACTCAAACTTAGAACTCTCCAGTCGTTTTCCATTAGTTGTTGTTGTTGTTTAATAGTAGATTGTTCAACGAGGGACTAAAACAGGCCATTATGACACGAGATATTTATCCACCCGAGCGTAGCGAGGGTGGATGTAGTTCGAGTGTCATTATGGCTGTTTAGTCCCGAATTAAACACTCTACTTTTCACTTAGAATGCGAGGAAAAAACTACGGTATACATAATCTCAGTATTTAATAACAGAAAGAACAAATAAGAAACAAAAAAAATGTATGTTCTGCAATGTCAAAACTTCCGATTTATTCGGAACATGGCCACTTGACGATAAGTTCGCAAACTTTTTCAAGTTATATGGTTTAAGTAGTTGCAGTGTGGTTTTAAGCATGGAATATATGCTACAAGGTGATGACGGTTGATATTTCTTAGATTTTTCATCAAAATATGTCAGAAATACGCCTTCCATAAATGACGTTGGCACCTAATTTGCTTTCCAGTTTTCCAATCCATTAAAGTTTGATACGCTTTTGAATATATTACACTAGATTTTGGCGGCAAACGATTTTGCACCACCTCTTTTGCATTCTTCTTCATTCTGGAGTAAGGCGTTAATACTTCTTCATCGCATGACGTGACATCGTAAATTATATAACTACGATTTGAACCATATTACTTATGGACAAAAACACAAAAAATAAGCAATCTAATTCGTTGATCGTTCCGCGTTTTAGTTTTTATCTGTATTCCTTTTTCGAAATATGACGCTTTAAATACTTGCATATTTAGCCAACGAATTGGAGCTAACTACATAACTATTTTGAAGCTAATTGGTTATTAAAACATAAGTAATAAATCGGATTCAATCTTAATCATATATTAAACAAGGTTTAAATATACATGTATGTCAAGAAAATAAATCGATTCTCCTTAATATTTTTGCATGATTGACATTTTGAGGTTATTTTCAATGTCAATAATCGTTCGTTCAAAAATCATAAACACCAGAAATGGCTGTTTAGGGATTTCCAAAGTCAATTAAAAAAAGTTTAGAGGTTGTATACACGGCATGCACAAAAGTGGTCCATACACAAACACTGAAAATGACGACTATCCTTTATTCTTGAACACCGTGAGTGTGGCTGTTTACGGGTTTCCAACGTCAATTAAAAAAAAATTACTTTAGTCCCTAGAGATTAATAAAGAGTTTTAGTCCCGATATGCAGGGACTAAAATAACATTTTAAGAGCATGAGAAGTGAAAAGTGTTTTAAATGTGTACCTATTGTGATTATCTAAAATTGTAATTACCAATGATTTGAAAAGATTAAAACATACAACCCGCTTGAGTTTCTTCCTGGTTCTTCTCATGTTGTGGTTTAACTCTTGCGAACCAGAGTAGTAATAAAAAAAGATCTTAATTCATGTTGTGTTTTCATTATGAGTCCATGCCTACACGCATAAGTGCGTAATTCAGTATCAGAATACTGTTAGTAATGAGTAGGTAGAAGTTAGATAGCTAAACCTTCCCCCTATAGCTCGGCCGGACCTGATATAAAAGGGCCCTACGCCGTGACGCATATATTTATATTGATGGCAAACTGTACAACCGCGTATTATGGAAACGTTGGTAGTGAGCCATACAACTTTTTATGTAAACCCAGCTCGAGTATTACGAAACTGCGGAAACCTATGAAACAAGGTAAGGATTACGGTACTTAACGTTTACACTCGATACGTAAAGCAGTCTACTTATCACGTTCGCACTCATTTATTGCGGCGAATGTACGTTATAGTCCATTATATTACGGAAAAAAAGTTCACATCCGGATACCAGCACCAAATTTTAGTATGTTGTTAAATATGTCATTCTGTATCCAAAACTGCCGGGAGACACTCTCTCAAAGGTCAAGGTCACCAGTAATGACGGCATCAAAATGCCTAGTGCCTAATTTCAAAAAGCGCTTATTTGTTCCTCAACCGCCCAACGTATACCATTGTGTGTAGTATCAATCGAAAGGTCATTAAATATGCTCTAACTTTGTCTTTTCATGTTATAACGTACATCTAGAAATAAAAAAAATATCGTTGAAAGAATAAAATATATTTTTTACTCTTTTCGTACAATGTACATTTCATCAGGAAACAAGCGGTATTAGAAAAAAATGTTGTACTACAAAAATGTAACCAAACTTATATCCTAAAATGTACAGTTTAAATCATCGAAATCGGTTGAAAATAAACAAAGTTATGTCATTTTCTATATTCCGCGGCAAACGCCATACACCCGCCATTCGCCCCCCCCCCCGCCAGTTCGAAAATGTAAATTGCACCCAAACTATGCAAATGATTTATACTGATAAGATATGAACTAAAAGCCAATTAATTATACAAATACTAGTTGTTTTAAAAATACTGCTGTTATTAAAATAAAATACATAATTTAAGAAAAAAAACAAATTAAAAAAAGTAAGGTAGAAAAAAGGTATCAAATGAATAATAATAACTTCTAACTATCAATAAAAGAATATTATGTATAATATATTTCAAGGTTTTATTCTGAACAGTAAATTCTGGAGCAAGTTCCTTCACATACACAAAGAAGAGTGTAATTTAAAACGTTTTTTACGCATACGCCAACGTGGACCTGGACAAGGCACAAGTTCTTTGCAACTAGCACTTGCATCAGGAATCGTTTTCCACAATGGAACTGGAATATAGACAAATACTTTCTCTTCTTTTTTCTTGTTCCAATAGCAGGGATCAATTCTTGTGGATAAGGCAAGGCACTTCGTCCATATCTTCGTTTGTTTGTAGAATGGTCCGCTTCAGATGTTGATTCAGTTTCAGTGCATCTTTAATTGGTGAGATCATAAATTAAGGTGAGATGCTTTCGATAGCTTTATATTCATATTAAATCATTCCGTCTGGCTATAATTAATTGTTATATAATTTGTAGTATCTCTGGACATTCGTCATCCAAGTGGTGGACGGCCTTCCTCTTTCCAGTAGCCATGGACAGATAGTTTATCACGACATGACTGTCCGGTCGGCGAAGGACGTGACCTTACCATCTTAGCTTATTTTTACAACCTTGAAACTCCTCTTTACATGCTTGTTGTGAACTCTGGCCGTGAGCGCGACTCCTCCTGCCCATCGTAGCAAACGAAGTATGCGATTAGAAGCAATCCCAGATATTTCAGCAATGGACGAATCGCATAAAAAAATAATCAAACTTACCTACAGGCAAAGTTTGTTCACACAAGCTAACAATATAAAGCACGATACTGAGCACGGAAATCGTTTTCCAGGGCAAGCAGCTTACATCAGTTCGTAACAGCAGAATTGTTTCAACTAATAATGAATATTCCGTTGGAATGACAACTGTAATCTGTACATATAAAGGTAAAGTCCTCACTTCTTCCTCCGTGACTATGCTCTCGTCTTCACGCGAACCAGCCTATGCCAGAATATTATTTTACACACAGCCGCCGCTGAAACAAATAACTACCATACATGAGGGCGAGGGTTTTTTTAGAGGGACGGAAACTTTGATGTTTAGAGTTGCTTGCCCTGGAAAGGATTTACATGCTCTCGATACACGATGATAAGATCGTTAGCCTGTTTGAAGAGACTTTGCCTGTAAGTTTGATTAATTTCTTATGCGATCCGTTCATTGCTGATATGTCTTTGATTGCTTTTCATCGCATGTTATGTTATGTTTCGGCCGGAATCGAGTGGGCTGTCGAGTATCTGGTGTGCTCATTCATCCTTTTCCCGTTGCTGGAGCCGTAGGTTAATGTCACGGCTGCGTTACCACATTATTTTCTTCTAGCCTCCTTGTATTTTTGCAGAACCGTAGAATATCCCTGGGCGATCCCAGGGAAGAACTCATGGACGTCGACACGTCCATGAGTGAGGAGAAAGAACACCGATAAGTTGCAAGGATACCTGCCAAACACATAATGCCGCTGCGTATCTACAAAATGCATTCTACCAGAACATGCTGACTAGTTTCGTCTCTCCCGTAATGTGGACAGGCTGCTTAATTACTTATTCCCATCACCTTAAGATACCTGTTCAGGGTGTTGTTTCTCGAAATAATTCTGATCAACACCCTCAAGTCATTTTTTTTCCAACTTCTTCAAGTATCGGGTTCTCCTCACGTCATTTTAGCTTGCCTGGAAGTGGTTCCCTCTTTCCACTCTCTCTCCGCTTCTATTTCTTTCAGTTTACTCAATACTCTATCACATACATCGTATGCTACGATAGATAGGCGGAGACACGCTCAAGGACTGCGTTCGCCACTTATGTAATGTAAGGGTTAGTTTCAAGATTGTAAAAATAAGCTAAGATGGTAAGGTCACGTCCTTCGCCGACCGGACAGTCATGTCGTGGTAAACTATCTGTCCATGGCTACTGGAAAGAGGGGAAAGAGGAAGACCGTCCACCACTTGGATGACGAATGTCCAGAGAGACTACAAATTATATAACAATTAATTATAGCAAGACGGAATGTTTTCATTAAAAATAAAGCTAACTAAATAGCGGTAAAACACTTTATGTTCACATAATACCTTGTAAACTGTGTGGAAGCAATAAAAGATTGAGTATTGAGTATTGAAAGCATCTCACCAACAAAAGATGCACTGAAACTGACTCAACATCTAAAGCGAACCATGCTACAAACAAACGAAGATATGGACGAAGTGCCTTGCCTTATCCACAAGAAAATTGATCCCTGCGATTGGAGCTGGAAAAAAGAAGAAAGAACTTGCCTTGTCCATGTTGGCGTATGCGTAGAAAACGTTTTAAATTGCACTCTTCTTTGTGTATGTGAAGGAACTTACTCCAGAATTTACTGTTCAGAATAAATCCTTGAAATATATATATACATAATATTCTTTCATTGATAGTTAGAAGTTATTATTATCAATTTGTTACCTTTTTCCTACCTTACTCTAAGTACCTATGTTTTTAATTTGTTTTTTTCTTAAATTATGTATTTTATTTTAATAACAACAGTATTTTTAAAACAACTAGTATTTGTATAATTAATTGGCTTTTAGTTCATATCTTATCAGTGTAAATCAATTGCATAGTTTGGGTGCGATTAACATTTTCGAACTGGCGGGCGGGCGGATGGCGGGTGTATGGCGTTTGCCGCGGAATATAGAAAATGACATAACTTTGTTTATTTTCAACCGATTTCGATGATTTAAACTGTTTATTTTAGGATAATAGTTTAGCTACATT
>JALPQI010022173.1:0-19846 GCA_025490895.1 Thaumatotibia leucotreta
TGCATTCTCCACCTCCGTGAACAAAAAAAAAGGCACATACCTGTGTCCCTCAGCTGTAGCGACCCGACCTTGTTGGTCAGGTACCCTCGGATGGAACTGGCCACGCGGGCCGGCGACGCGGAGCCCCGCAGCGCCTGCAGCCGCCCCAACAGCGCGCTTTCCTCCTCCACTTTCACCAGGGGGCGACCCCCAAATAACTAGCCTATTGAGTTTGCTTAGTGAGCTATCAGTGCATGGTTTGATATGTATCGGTTTGTTTAGTTGCCGCTCATGGTGTGCTCTGTAACAATGGATAATCACCAAATTAAAAATTTGAAAAACCAATTTCTCCAAGATCCCCGACTTGTTTCCATCATTGGTTTCCTATCATCAAATCCTACTTTCTGAATGCAAATGCTTGTAAATGAATTAAAGTGACCAAAAGCGCCATACATGTACCTATAACATTTGAAGAGAGCCCTCGATTTCTCCAAGATCCCATCATCAGACCCCAACTTGCCGACAGGACCATCTCGAGGTTATACACGTTCGATTACAGAAAAAAATTCAAATCGGTTCACGATTCTCGGAGATATCGGGTAACATCCATACAATAAAAAAAAATCAGTCGAATTGAGAACCTCCTCCTTTTTTGAAGTGGTTAAAAAGAGTTTTTGACTAAAACATTTTTTTTTTCAATACTTTGTAGTTACTTCTAGTTTTTTTGCGCGCTAGTGCGAGAAGTGGTTTATTTATTGTCAGGTCGATACTTCGGAGGGCCATCAGCACTAAAATAATACATTATTATACCAGTGCGAAAAAAATGAAAGTTGAAACGAGTGGCGATAAATTAAAACACAACCGAAGAGAGTGTTTAAATCGACACGAGTTACGAATTTCCTTTTTCGCATTCTTTATGCCTATAATTAATACTCCCATACATGGACGGCTATCCTCTTTTCTTGCAAGTCATACAGGCCTCACACAATTCTCATACAAAGGCAAACAACGTCAAGTGTCTCAAGTTCCATAAGTTTGTCTCGAGCGGAACCGGAAACGCGGCACTCCGCCGCTTCCGGCCCGGGCTGGCTTCCGGTAACAAGCAAGTGGAGAAAATTTTACATTAAAGAGGAATAATTTACATATAGGAGGAAAGGGGATTTTTTTGGGTTGAATATCTAGAATGAAGATACTTATTCCCAAATGTAAGTAAATTAATAAAATGCATGAGAAGCATAAATGATTCCGGTTGGTTACAATTTATAACCAAATTTCAAAATCTGGTGAACTGGTTAAGTAACAAAAGTTTACCTGGTAGAGAATGCCCAATGGCATTAAGATCGTCTTTTGGACTATTGTGCAACAAATATTAAATAAATATAAGTTAAATCTGACGATCCTAAAATGCTTCGATGTCGCAAACTGGCTATACCATGTAGATAGATAAGTTTATTAATTCAATATGATAGAATGTAATAATGACATAGTATAGTCAAAGACAAAATAAGGTGTACACAAAAATGTTCAAAAATGTGTCCCAGTGCACTCTAAGGCTACGTTTCCACCAGAGATATGCGAGGATGTGTTTCCTCGCTCGAGTCATTAATAGGTGTCATTTATATGGAAACACATCCTCGCACATCTCTGGTGGAAACGCAGCCTAATTCTGTGTAATAAGAACGTCGTAACATATTAATGAGCGGATTCTTTCGATACTTATTTTTGCACTTGACTGTACAGCCAAACCCCACAATACACTAGTTTCATAAATAAACTCAGAATGGACTTAATTCGAGAGGTTAAATTAACACTGTCTCATAACGCCTAAAAATTTTACGAAGCAGAATAAGTAATTGAAACAGAACATGCTTTCTGCAAATTAATACAAGTAAAAAAATACGAAACTAGTGTAAGTCTAAAGTTTAAGATTATTATAGTTACTTTTTGCTAGCTGTCATTTCAAAATTAAACTTATTTTGACTGATCTAAATTTTAGACATTATATCAGCATTGCGACACAGCGAGAAAACGCCGCCAGCATCCTCTGTACAATGCCACAAGGGTCAAACTTAGATATAGATTAGGTTAGTTAGATTTAATTTATGTATATAAATAGGAATGATGACTATAGTTAAAATAAATTATTTAACATTATGCACGACATAATACACGACGAAATTACTACTAAGATGTAGATTGCAGTAATTTTTTTACAGAACTTCTATTTAACAAATTGAAAATAACTTAATAGAGTAGGTCATTTGGCAGTACTCAAACGTGACGTCACTTTTGAGTATTTCATATAAAATTCCATAGTGGTGATCGTTTTGACAGTTCGAAAAAAGATGCTGATTTGACTTGCCAGTCATCATGCCTATTGTAGTTTTTGAAAATAAGCAAGAATCGCGCGTAATGACTAAATATACATGAGTTTATAGTTTATTTATATATTATTTTCGTATCTTAAAAGCTTTATATGATTTGCAGTACTTACTCTGGTAGAAAGTATGTGAACTTGCCCACGAATATGTATTAAAACAGATGGCGAATGGGCTTATTAAACACGAAATTTGAATAATTCCACAAGTATTGTACTTTTGTTTTTCAAAAATAAGTCTCAAAAACGCTAAATATTAGATTGTGGCCGTTTAAAAATGCAAGGGCTTAGACGTTTATTGTTCTAAAGCAAAGATTATTTTACCCAACTACCTCGAAGGAAATAATAACTGTGTACCATAACAAATCAATTCCAGAATTAAATTAAATATTTAGCGAAACGTGTTACTAATACGTACCAATTTAAATTTACAAACGACCAACTATCTGAGTAGAGCCGCTATCAGACTATATATCGGTACGGCTAGGGTTCTCGTAAATATCTAAACAGGCCTCCATTTTCATGGCGTTAGGGCCTTATCACACTTGCGATTTACAAAGCGATTTGAAAGCGAAGCGTACGCGCGGCGTGTTCGTCGCGTGCCCGTAACCAATTCGCCGCGAGTACGTCGTGATTTTGTCGCGATCGCGTAACGAATACGCTGCGCAGCCGTCAGTAAATCGCTGGGAGTGAATTGAGTCTCGGCAGTCACTTACATAATGGATTCCAACCAGAGACTGGAACCGTTATTTTCTTCATACAAAAAGAACGGCTCTTTTTTCGTTATTTTTCGTTCTTCGGTATATAAATTGTAAGTTAATGGAGCAATTTAAAAATATGATATTGTAAATTACATTAAATATGGAGCAGTTCATAAAGATTATTATTTCGAGGTTTTTTTTTAAATACCGGTTACGGTCCCTGATTCCATCTCTTTACGCGGCGAACTCGCCGCGAATTCTCGACGAACTCGCCGCGCGCACGATTCCCTTTCAAATTGCATGTGTGATAAGGCCCTTAGAATACATTTTTAGATATTTTTGAGTACCTTGGCAGTTCCCATACATTGGAATGGCGACTGTGCATATGCGAATTGGATTCGGATTCGCCGCACTATATTAGGTCCGATAAGGTAACCGTGCCTACTAGCGAGGGAATAAGTTTTTAGTCGGAAAAATAAGAGTTTTCGATATAGATCATTATACCACAGTTGTTTTATGTATATGGCATGTAAGCCACCTTAAAATATGTAGTGTGTGTGTGTGAGTGGTGGACATAACCCGTTTTGCTGAATAAATGCAGTACAAATCAAATAAAATTATTAAAAAAACATTGAAAATAATAACCATAATTAGTAGCTACTATCTGATTAGGATGTTAAGCCAAGTTGCCAATCGCTAACGCTTAGTAGCGTATCGTAGTTTTCCCTCTCTGTCACTCTTTCATATTAGTGCGACAAAGACAGTGAGCTGCCTTTCGTTTACGATTGACGATTAAACGTTAGCGATTGGCAACTTGGCTAAGCATCCTGGGCCTGCAGCCCTCGCGTATAAAGATAAATAAAATTCGTAAGAATTTAAGCAATAAATAGCAATTTTATACAAAGTTCTTAATGAGCAAATAACAGATTACATTAGGTATGCTTTCAAGGGAGTGAGAATATTAAAGCTGGGTAAAAATTATACTAGACATTTTTTTTTCAAAGTATTAGTGCAAGAGTATGAGATCTCGCATGCCATCTTTAATTATATTAGGCACTAAAGTGTTGGCGTTGGTACTTTTACCTTACATAATAATTAAAACGTTGTTCAACCGGAAATTACATAAAAACTTGCACATGTATGAAAAACGGGTTTACTAAGATATAGGTATAACAATACGTGAAAAGATAAAAAGAGGAGAGCTCTATTTTAATTTTTAATATTTAGTGTCGGATTGATTAACTTGTGGTCCGCCAAGAACATTTGCGCCAACAAACTGCTCCGCAGTTTGGCGAATCATTTGTATTGTGGTACACTTTGTTGTTTAATGTTATAAAATAAATAAATAAATTAATTAAATGTCCATCGTAGATACTCATAATGGGTATTTTTTAAAAGACCCCTTTGATTCAGCCCTCAGGTCTCAATCCGATATTTGAACATTTCTCAAAAAGGTGGTACATTTGGATCACGTCTTACATTTTGATAAAAATTGGTAGGCTGGTAGAGTCAAAAATGACCCAAAATGTTTATATGAAACGTTCCTTTTTTGTTACCGAAGATGTATGGGAAGCTAGTAACAAAAAATGAAACTTCCATACAAACATCCTGGGTCATTTTAGAAAATGTGGTGGATCTTGCTCTGCATCAATGACTCTACCAGCCTAATATTTTGTATCAATATCAAACACGTGATCCAAATGCATAATTTTTTTGAGAATTGCACAATTAAGTATCATCTTCGGTCATGGATCGTAAATGTAGTTGTAGATGACCTCTTACTGTTCAGGATGCTTACGATTGACGATTAAGCGTTAGCGATTGGCAACTTATCTAAGCACCCTCAAAGACAAAGTCAAACTATTCTTTATTCCAGTAAACTTATTAATAAGCATTTTTGAATCGTCTGACATTATCAAGAGAGAGAAAAATATCTACTACCCTGGATGCTTAGCCAAGTTGCCAACCGCTAACGCTTAGTAGCGTATCGTAGTTTTCTCTCTCTGTCACTCTTTCATATTAGTGCGACAAAGACAGTTAGCTGCCTTTCGTTTACGATTGACGATTAAACGGTAGCGATTGCCAACTTGTCTAACCGCCCTGCTCGTTAGTTTTTGACAGTTGTTATTCAAACTGACACAACGCGATTCTGGCCTGTTACCGCGAACACCGAAGTTGGCAAATTTCGGGGATTTTCCTCTAGTAATAATGTAATGTATTGTAAGAGAACAATACAGGGTGTAAGTCTAATACGGGCGAAGCTCTTAACGGGTGCTAGTTTACGACATAATAAATACATTCAAATAACTTTTACTTAAAATTAGAGCAACAAAATTTTCCATACAAAATAATTCGGCGCGCAATGTAGAGCAAACATACGCGAGTTAACCCCTCGTATGCTTAGACACGGATCCGTGCGTGGGAATTTCAATCTATTGTTTTAATTGTCAAGGTCACTTTTTTAGTAACGTAATTTGACAGGAAGCATACGAGGGGTTAAACACTCGTTGACAGCTAATTTCAAAAGCAGATGACATAACTGCCATATCAACAATAACAAATGTTCGTGCCTACATTGCTGCTCCAATAATCTTAAAAAAATTCTGTGGGATCATAATTAAGAGTAACTTTAAAAAAATCTTCTAATCCATGATTACACTAATGAATCCCATGCCTGGTTTAATTGATCGCCCGTATTAGATTCACACACTGTATAATATGAGTTACAACTGAGAATTAAAAAAATATAATGCCATAAATGTGAAATGTGTCGGAAGTTCATGAAACCAAAGTCTTGCATATTTTTAAAACCTATAAAAATGAAATGGTTTATGCAAGCATTTTTGAGTAAAGTAAATAAAACTGTTTTAAAAGTAGTCACTATTAGTCCTATTCAACTACTAACGTACTACTACTGAGTACCTATTAGGCGAATTACTGTTAGAACAGAATATAGTAGTATAATAGTATAGTCAAGTGCAAAAATAAGTATCGAAAGAATCCGCTCATAAATATGTTACGACGTTCTTATTACACAGAATTAGAGTGCACTGGGACATATTTTTGTGTACACCTTATTTTGTCTTTGACTGTACAATGACTAATGCAAAATATAATTCATACCGAGGTTCTAGAGCAACTTTGTTCCAAAAATTTTTTAATCCCCACAATTTAACTGGGAGTTGAATACGATAGATGAAATTTAAATAGCCAACGTTTCTGCATCTCTATGATACCGCTAAAACAGCACATTTTTTAATTTGTGATGTTTGGTGGATAAATGTTTTTCTTTATTGTGTCCTTTAAGACTTATGTTTTCTTTTTTAGTTTCACATTTGCAAAGTATAGCTACCTTACTTACTAACGTTACATGTATGAAAGTAACTCTGTCTATTTGTTTGTTACCTCTTCACGTTAAAATCGTTGGACCGATTTTGTTAAAATTTGTATGGAGATAGTTTTGACACCCGAGAAAGGACATGGGATAGTTTTTATCGCGAAATTCGCCTGTGCGTGTAAAGTCGCGGGACACCAGCAATTTTTTAATAAATAGCAGATGGTAGATTCCTTACTTACGTGGGAAATTATTAATTCTGATTCACATTTTTCATTCAGTCGTCAGCTGACTAGGTAGGTTACTTGATAGTCGTTTTCCTTACCACTATAAACTCAAGTAATAAATATTATTATGATACTGCAATTCTAAATAGTACACTCTTGTACCTACTCGAGTATTATTTCAAGGTCAACATGGATAATCTTAATTTTATCATATTTTTTCACTTTTTCTTAGTCTGCACCGTTGATCAGTTACCTACCTACTTAAATTATTGTATTTGTATTTTATAATCTTTTAATATTAAGATCATGACATTTATTTTGTCTTTATTCTGACAACCTTTTCATCTCTAGTAATAAAGGCAAAACATCTTAATGTACTACTTAGCTTCTTTAATTCTTCTTTAATCCAGGCACCATCAAGATTAATAATACTTTTTTTTATATGGCTTTTATTCTTTGTTACATTTATGAATAAATTCTTGTTGAATATAAAAAAAATCTTTAATGCATGTTACTTTAATGAGATGTAGGTATTATTATATCGTTCTGAAAAATAAGTCCCGCCGAGTTACATTCCGGAAAAAATAATAAAACTTCTCGGTTAAGTGGTATAGAACCTGATATCGCTTTTAATATTTAATATGTTTATTTAAATGTAATGTAACGTGGCAACATATAGGTAGCATCATTTTGATATACAGTGTGTAAATCTAATACGGGCGATCAATCAAACCAGGCATGGGATTCATTAGTGTAATCATGGATTACAAGGTTTTTTTAAAGTTACTCTTAATTTAGACCCCACAGAATTTTTTTAAGATTATCGGAGCAGCAATGTAGGTACGAACATTTGTTATTGTTGGTTTGGCAGTTATGTCATCTGCTTTTGAAATTAGCTGTCAACGAGTGCTTAACTCGCGTATGTTGCTTTACATTGCGCGCCGAATTATTTTGTATGGAAAATTTTGTTGCTCTGATTTCAAGTAAAAGTTATTTGAATGTACTTATTATGTCGTAAACTAACACCCCTTAAGAGCTTCGCCCGTATTAGACTTACACCCTGTATTGGTGTGTTATGTTTTCTAATCATGAATTGATTACAGCGCCCTCTATAGCAAATTCAACGCAACGGAGAGTTGTCGACGGAAGGTCGTCTGGTGTAATTGGAAGCACGTTGGACCGGCAATCCAGAGGAAGCGGGTTCGAATCCCGTGACAACCAGAGTCTTTCGCAGTTGATTTTTTCTATGGTAAGCACATCTGTCACGACATTGTGATATTTGTGAGTGTATATATGAATGTACATAAGAAGTAATTGATAAATAACTTACGTCAAAGTAACAAGGGATAACCCGTCGGGTGCTACGCCGCTACGCGCTACGGTTTTTTATGGGTGGAGGGCAGTCGAGTGGACTGCTCAATATAATCAATTGTTCAACGTTCATTTTGGGAATATGTATGAATGAAAATAAATATAATATAATAATAGTTAAATTCTATGTTTTATTAATTTTATTATACAGGGTTTTTCACCAGCTACTGATAACTTCAGACGTCCGATATGTATAAGTCATACTGAGTGACTGGCGGGACCAAAACCGAAATCATGTAAAAAATCGTCCCATAAAAATGTTAAAATCACATGGCCTTGGCATGAAGCAGTACATTTTTATATTTCAGCTCTAAGAAAAACTTAAGCAATAATGAAAATATATCAATAGCTGTTTTAGCCTTCAACAGCCAAGTAACTCAACGCTTAATTATAATAATAAAGAAATCCCAATAAGGAACCTTAGTCTTGGGAAGAGTTTTTCTGGATTTCATTACTTTTTAGAGATAAAACAAGCAGCTCCATCGTTGAGACTTGGCTAGATTTTTACATAATGTTTTGGATGGGATTTCACTTCTATTTGTAGAAACGCAGGCATATTGATTTTCTTATTCGACATTAATTTTTTTTTTTTCTGAAACAGTTTTTGTTGCAAATCATCTTTTTCCTTTTTTCCGGTTCTGATAGCGTTCATTATTTATTGTTTTAGACGGTTTATGTGAATATAGCTTACGGGATGACGAAAATATAGTCGTATCCAGAGGTTCTCAAATAGGAGCCTGAAAATGCGGCGAAATGGTTCCAGTATAAAGGGTAAATTTGAACTCTCAATAGTTACTACTGTTTAGTTATTTTTTGTTTTGAATTGTCTCATAATTTTATATATTTATGTCTATTTCAGAGAAAACTTACTGTATGTACTAAAAGTAGAACTTGTTTTGACTTTTGAACTACCTTGTTGTTATTTTATTTGTTAATAATGATGTAACTTTGCAAACCAATAAAGATTAAACAAAATAAATATTTTCGTGTTTTTGGCTTTGGTTCCATAGTTAAAGTTTCTCAGAATGACTTATTATACCTATAGGCTTCAGAGGTTTTCAGTGGCTGGTAGCACCCAGTATATAATATTCAAGATGTAACCTTAACCAATTAGCTAACTAACACGGGGTTAACTAGTCAAGTTCATACATTTTTGACACTGTTATTCGTTATCTATTCAGTTATCGGCCTAATCCGAGATTCTGAGTTAATAAACAGTTACGTAGGGCGGGCGTAGCCTTTCTTCATTAGTTTCCTCACTCCTTAATTTTGGGCCTATAATTTATTTTAAGTAAATAAGATATTTTGTCTTTGTTCTAGGACCTATATACTATATACTAGAATTATTAAGGAAGGACTCAAATACTTTTGGTTGTATAAACCTATTTAAGAAGTTTTTTTGCAGTTAAGTGAGGTAGAAATTGTGAATTGGGATCTATTATTTTTTTTATATAAACTGATTAATGATAGGCACAATAATATTATGTAACTTTTTACAGTATTTATATAGGTACCCTACTTTTTATCTTATTGCTAGCTGGCGTACATATTCATTAATCATTATTTCAAACTTTTAACTGTACATAAATGTATAGTCGAAATACCATAACTCCATTATTAAGTCAATACTTAATCGACCGCAAAGCACTATGGCCCCAATCCCGCCTAAATAAAGGCCACATTCGGATGCACAACATATACCGCATACACGACCTTCACGAAAAACCACTACTTCCATCTCGCTCACTCTCACACAACACCTTAATCCTTACGTAACACAAAAAAATCACTACACTTAAAACTACACTATTCAAGCACTCAAGCGCTAAGCGTTCGATTTTCAAAAATTCAAAAATGGCGGATGGAAATTAACCTTTGTATTGTGATGGCAGTAGCTTGGCACACCTGAAAGCGGCAAGCCCAGACTGGTTCCAGGCGCCATCGCCTCACAAAACCTCAGCCAGCCATGCGCAAAACCCAGCCTCCTGATTGGCCGAGGCCTCCCCGTGACGTCATACCTTCCCAGCCAATGGGGTGCGCCTGAAAATTTCAAGTAGGTATAGAGGATTGGGTCGATAGCTAAAAATAGGCGTTGTGGGCCTAGGGTCGATATAGCGCGCCGATTGACCCTATAAAAGTGGTCTGGATTTGTTAACGGTAGACGGTTGCTATTTCTGTAAGAATCGTTCCGTTTTATGGATATCTGAAGGAATCAAACTAAAAAGGAATTTTAAGCGACCCTTTTCGAGCTTCCGGGTTCGAATCCCGGTGAGAGCAGTCATTTTTGTGTTTATCACGAATATTTTGTTCTTTGACATGGTTGTTTTATAAGCCTCCACAGGTATAAACTACCTAAAGACCATGACACCAATATTGTTGTGACTTGTGACACTCTCTAAATACAACTAATAGCGTATATACTTTCTGCAAATATTAAAGCTACGCTCGTAGCGCTACGGCGTAGACAATATGGGTTACTTGGTTTGTAGCAAAAATGCTTAAAAATGGCGTGACATTGGCGCTAAATGGGTTCATTAAAAAGGTGACAAGATCTTAATTAACTTCAGTCTAAAAGCACATAATTAGTTATACAGTGCTTTTATGAAATCTGCATGTTTGTTAAGAGACATAATTATATATTTATTTAGAACAGCTGCAAGCATTTCCAGAATCCAAAGAAATCCAGAAAGTTATGTGTATGAAAATATTTAATAAGTTGCCAAAATGTATAAAATAACTACCTTTAAAATAGATTCAAAAAATCAAGTAATCAAACTCTTAAGTGAAAAGCAATATTATAACATAAAGCATTTCCTGTCTGAAGATATTTTAGTTATATTTAAGTTACGTATTTGCATGTTAGTATTACATTATACAAATAGCAGAATAAGATACCTACTTATTGTCGCTTACCAACTATGGACACCGATGTAGCTACTTATTCTAAGCAAATAAAGATTTTAATTCTATTCTATTCTATGAATATTTTCGGTCGCGTCTAATTACAACGCTTTTAATATATAAATGTGGCGGGATCGCAGTAAGAAAACATTTGTTATTCTTCCCGTGGGTGTAGTAAGAGTCGATTAACGGATTAAACTGTCACTGACCATTATTTTATTAAAGCAGGACCGCCATCATAGTGGACACACTACTGCGATTGCTAATCCACTTGCCGTGGCGATTACGGACATTTATACTTTGTACTGGATGGAAAGAGAGGAAGGGGAAGACCAAGAATAAGATACTGACCAAATAAAGGAGAAGGCGGGCGTCATGTCGTATGAGGAGGCGAAGAGGACTGCTGAGGACAGAGGAGTGTGGAGACAGATGCATATGGCTACGCCGACAAGAGCTCAGAGCTCTTAAATTGAAAGAAGAAGATACTTTGTACAACCACCTTGTCAGTAGTAAAAGGTGCAAATGAAAAAAATGTAAGCCGGAAGAGTTGGTTATCAATAGAAAATTCGATTTTTTTTCATTCGTTTTCATTCATCACAACGCCCCTTTTAAATAAAAATAAAAATAAAATACAGTTTATTTGACCGTGTGGTGACGTCAGTAAGAATACATTTGTCACCACCCCAACTCCTCCTGCGGGTTTCATAAGACCTCATAGTGGACACATTACTGCAATCGCAAATCCGCTTACCCAGCGTGGCGATTATGAGCATTTACCTCCTAATACGTCTATACGCATAGTTAGTTAATGGAAGAGGCATGCGTCCAGCCGTGGACTATCATAGGCTGATGATGATGATGATGATAATAGTTTATTGCCACAAGTTGTTACATATATAAAATGAAAGCTTAAATACACCGTTATCATAAAAAAAACCGGCCAAGTGCGGGTCGGACTCGCGCGCGAAGGGTTCCGTACCATTATCAGTCAAAAATACAGTTAAATCAACCTACCTCAAAAACTGTAGGAGATAATTTAATCAAACCAAAAATCGTTGATAGAGTTTTTTAATGTGCATAACATATATTTTTTTAGAATTTTAGATCGCGTAGTTTTAAAAATAGAGGGGGGGGGACACATTTTTCAGACTTTGAGAGCTGATATCTCGAAAACAATTTGCTTAAATAAAAATGAGATTCATAAACCTTCATATCATTTTGAAAGACCTTTCTATTAATACCCCACACGCTTATATACAACAAAAAAAATTGTTCTATCCCTCAGTTACATGTATGGAGGGCCCCCACCCCAATGGTTTTTTTTTTACAATTTAGTATCATAATCCTGTAGCACTTCATACAACACATATCCTTACCAAATTTCGTTACTGTAGCATTTATAGTTTCCGAGTAAATCGGCTGTGATAGACGGACAGACGGACAGACGGACATGACGAATCTATAAGGGTTCCGTTTTTGCAATTTTGGCTACGGAACCCTAAAAAGAAATAAGGCGAAAAACAAAGTAACATTATAATAAAATTAATTAACAATCAAAAACAAAATGAAGGGTGGGTCCCCATCTGAGCCATTTGCTAGACATACGTGTTAGTATAACCAGCGCTAGCATTGTACAGTCAAGGGCATTAATATATATACACTTCTCCATACTGATCCCTTACAAATGTGTCTATATATTAATGCACTCGACTGTACCGAAGAGAAGTTTCATAAGTTGCGGAACTTGCATAGAGAATGTTTTTTACAAGCAATCTAATCATGCCGAAACCATTGTATATACATTATTATTGATAACACTTGTTTCTAAGTTCTCAAGGAAACATTCTCAATGAGAACTTACTCTTATATTCTCATGAAAATTGTCGTAAATTTCCGAGTATCTTCCCGCAATTTAAATAATGATCTGCAAGTTGTACATTGCTATCCAGCGCTGATTTTCCATTTTGATCCCTTCTTCTTATGCGTCTTTATGTACGGTCGGCTCTAATAATATGTATACGATTTTGATCCTTATTCCTTTGAAATACGTTCCGAAATGTATACATATTATTAGACGTGACTGTACTGACAAGCTGGTTAGACAGAGTATACCTTTACCTACTTACCTCCTAAAGCGTTCATGCGTAGCAGTGCCAATGTCCAGCAGTGTGAGATAAGATGATTGTGAATTAGACGGCAGCCATATTTATTGAGAATAAAAAAGCATGTCGACCCATGCTCAGTGTAGGATTCCGTAGCTATTCAAAAATTGCTGGGCCGATTATCTTCGAAATAATTATATTTTAAAGTATTCTATAAGCCAGGAATCAAAAGTCAAAAGTTAGAGGACTATTATAAAATATTGACCCAAAAAAATATTTTAGGACCCTTAAATTCTTTTCAAAAGAAAAAGAATATTCAACGATACCCCACACTACAGGATTACAGATTATATACAGATTTTGTTTAAATATTTTATTCTACTATCTCTAATCCTATTCTTAATATATAATAATATTAATAAAATAGTTAATTGCACGCTTCAAAAATTTTATAATAATAAGTACCTAACTACATTGTATAATATTATGTATATCTGTACCAAATTGCAAATTTCTAATACTAACGGCCTATGAGCTATGCTGCGGACAGACAGACAGACGAACCGACTAGTTTACTATGGAACCCTAAAAAGAAAAAGTCATGTAATTCAACCATGCCGAAGCAAAATCTGTTAATCGCTTAAGCACGAGTCTTAGAACGCCCATTAATTTTCGGTTCTATTATCATTCCCGGCAGTTGCCCAAACACCTCAAAAACCATAGAAAACGACCTCCAATTGGAGTCATGAGCTCCTAAAGAAATGTAGGTCACCGACTAATCAGCCTATTAATTCCTGCAAGGTGTAAAGAGGAAAATGTTTAATATCCAATGAAAGTAAGATTAATGAGTCCGTAGAGTAAGCTTTTCATTTACGAATGAGAAAATCGTTCTTGAAAGTAAATTGTTTTCGAACTTTACTGATTTAATTTTGCAAGACGAACATCATTTTAAGTAATCGGTATTAAATAATTTAAGAATATGAATTCACTTTTTTTCTTATTTTTTTTTATTGGAAAACATCGGAATTTTTTCTTTGGTATAATGATATCAAATATTTAATTTTATAAATTAACATGCCAAATTTTTAAGACACATTAAATATTAATATCATGTACAAATCGCCTGTAAGGTTTTGGGTCTAAGAATAGGCCCTCTAAATAGATTGAAAGTTTCAGAAGGGTTTCGGAAAATTTTGATATCACTTATTAGTTCAGTACTACTCCAGTTATTTAAACATAGCTGACGTTTATTCCCAAAGAAAGAAAGTAAAATGAGGGTCTGTACTCTGAAATCATTATTTTTAGTTTGATTCCTTCGATAGGTTTGCTTTTTTGACGAAATGATACTCGTAGCGTTTTGATAAAAACGTTCCACTTTATCGCTTACCATAAGGGCATCCAGACAAAAAGGTACACGACAATTTTATGCCGTTTTGGTTCCATCGTTGTTTAAACTTTAGACTAAATGCCTTGAGCATCTGATTTGATTTGATTAAAGCAATACAAAACGGGATGCCACGAGAATATTAATTCATGTAACAAAATAAAATAATGCGTTGTTGACTGTTATAGCTTCTACTTAAGTAATATTAAAATCACTTTAAAAACTTTGGCGGAGAAATGCTTTTAAACTTGTGAAGCTAATTAAAGTCAAAAAGTGATCCCGAAGTAAAAAGAACAGGAAAAATCGCACTTTTGAAAGTGTAATGGCACGGAACCTCGAAGAGATCGTGCTTAGAATATTAAGCAGTTTTCGTGAAAATATAAAATCCCTTCTGTAAACAAAAAGTATATTTGAAAAAATTAAGTGCGATATTTCAAATTATGAGCTCCATAGTTTAGTTGGGCTGTTTTACCTCCCTTTCATCCAGGATTTTTGGGATTATTTAAACTCAGAATCACGAACTCTTTCGACTCTAATACGCAATAAAATGTTAAGTAAATATAACATTTTACTCGTCGATTTGGTTACGGTATAGGATTTTGTATTTGTATTGTGTTTTTTTATCAGTTTAAATGGAAATAGCTCGTGAATCTAAATGATAATAAAAATATGAGTACGATCGTAAATAGAAATGCTCTGCTCGAAATCTAAGGCATAACTCTACACGGGTCAAGGTCAAGGCCTCTTTTCAATTAACAAAATTATGTGACGTAAAAGTTACATATATGAATTTCCGAAATTAAATTTAAAAATCAGGAAAGTTATAAATAAGCAGGCACCATGCTTCAAAATTCAGGATAATACTAAAAGTAAGTTTACGCGATTAGGACGACGTTTGTCATTAAAATATGAAATGAGCATGATTATACATAGTATTTTCTATGATATAGTACTCCTGAAGGTGCATGCAGACCGAAAGAGCATTCGCTGTTCCCCCACTCTACGAAATCAACGAATCACGTTTCGTGTAACGATCGAATTTCGTAGAGTAGGGGGATAGAACAGCGAATGCTCTTTTGGTCTGCATGCACCTTGACGCGAAAGCTTTGCTCTTGAATATACCTATTTCAAATCTCTCTCGTCTATTCCGGGAGCACTCTATTTGTCGCCCGCAGTCGATCGGGCTGCCAATCGCCAATCGAATGAACGCTAACGCCATTTGCGTTTCGTCTGACAAAATTTTACCGATAATTGACTAGGTACAAGTTTTGAAACATTATATTATATTCATTATATATTTGTAGTGGATACATTTTGTATTCGAAATGGCTACTGATTTTTTTACCGACTTCAAAAAAGAACTCGATTCGACTTTTTAACTGACTTCAAAAAAGGAGGCTTTATTTGTTGTATACTACGAGTATATATTATGTATATTACCCGATATCTCCGAGAATCGTGAACCGATTTTTTTAAAATTTAACGGGTATGACATGGTCCCGTTGAAGTCGGTTTTTATTTTTATTTGGTGATTAATTGATTATTTACCTGCAGTTTCAATTTTTAATCAATCATCTCTTAAATTATGCTATTAGTAAATAAAAATACCTAAAGATAAATAATGTGGCCGTGTGGCGAAGGCAGTAAGAATACATTTGTCACCACCCCAACTCCTCCCGCGGGTGTCGTAAGAGTCGACTAAGGGATTGAAGTATCACTGACAATTATTTGATAAAAGATTGATGATCGGCAGCAGCGTCATTATCAGTGGTCGGATATCCCGGTGCAACACCAGGGGATACCAAGTAGAAAAGTTAATATGGATATGACCTAAATTCCCGGGTTTAGTTTGAAAAAAAATATATATCTGATAGGTATATTTAAAAAGGCAGCTCAAATTGCGAACATAAACGAAATCTTTGGGCGTTTACACAAACCGTTGCGTTGTTCAAAACACTTTTTTTAATTCGGACAAGTTTGGGCTTGTTCGACTCAGGATCACAAGCTCTTTTAATTCTGATAGGTGAAAAAAACTGTCCCACAATTTTCGTACATTTTTAATTTCTTCCATTACGCTATCGCCATACAAAGTCTATAAAAACGATAGCGTAATGGAAAAAAAAACATTTTTACACTTTTTTTCTCCTAGTAGGATTGAAAGAGCTCGTGATCCTAAGTCGAACAATCCCAAACTTGTCCGAATTAAAAAAACAACGATTTGTGAAAACGCCCCTTTACAAAAGTATTGAATATGGCTACTCAGATTAAATTAGAAGCAGTAATGGCACGAAATCCAGATTTGGATGACATTAGAGAATACGTAGACCAAATTTCAAATAATACCGCACCTGATGAAGTGTCTCTTTACAAATTTGCTCCACTGACATCCGTAGAAGTGGGAAGGACTTTTTCGGCGTACAAATGGATTTTAGATGTGAAAAGGAATCGATTGAAAATAGAGAATCTAGAGAAAATAATTATATGCTATTTTAACTTTATAGAACCTAGTAAGCCATAATTCTTTCATAAAATACATATATTTACTCTAATGTGTCTGCATAGGTGTGTCAAGTCTTCATGCTTAAAAATGTTTGATTTTATGTTACATACACGAAGATATTTAATCCGTAACCAGGTATAGGTATTTTTTCTAACTTAGTAATTGATGACCTCAGGAAGACCATGTACCATTCAGTGGTTATTGGATACAATTTTTCTTTAACTTTAAATTAATAAATTTTTGAGGTATCTGCGGGAGACCTCACCAAAAATGTTTAATTTAGGCTGGGTATGGATATTGTTTTAATCCTGATCACGGATTAAAATAATCGTATATTATATGATATTTCTGTTTTTTTTTACGTTCGCAATTTCTAGAAGTGGAACCTATTGTGCCTTAGTAAAAAGCATCTGTTTTTAAAGCTAAACTCTTTTATTTAAGAATATTCATACCAAAAGGCTATTTGGTACTAAGGTCAATATTAAACAAAATTTATAACCTATCTTTTAAAATTATTGTCGAAATCGCATAATAATAAACGCTTGTATGTACATGCACTTATTTTGCGTTACAAAATATGACTAAACTTTACTGGATGTAATTTTGTGGAATCCCGTGGTATATCCGTATTAGTCTAAATGTTTGAGGTCATTCACCCCTTGTTGCATCGGGATATCCGACCACTGGTCATTATAGTGGACACATTACTGCGAGCGTTTGCGATTATGTGCATTTACCTCCTAATGCGATTATGGGCCTGTAATTAATAGGAGAAGCCAACGTCCAGCAGTGGACTATCATAGGCTGATGATGGTGATGAAGTTAAATAGTCTAGAGAACTTTTATCGAGTTTATATAGAAGATATAAAACGTTTGCGACGTCTCGTCTACCTCACGACTTATCCTTAAAAGGTCGGATCCGACAGTCACCTGCTTGAAATTGAGACGTTATTTCAATGTGATAAGTGAGAAAATGAAATAAGTGCTTTACTTCATGACATACAACCCTTGTTTTACGACCGTCTGCATTTGTAGCACTGGTAATGGACCATTAGTATTCTGCAAGCATTGGAACGGTCAGTGACAGGGTTAAAACTTTTTTAAGAATCTTTGTATATTTTTTCTTGATAATAAATTAGATTAGATTCATTTATTTCTTCATGAAAATTACATGTTATTTTTTTACAAAATAGCACAAATTCACAAAAACATGAATATGAGATGTATAGTTTTCATCATCATCATATCAGCCGAAAGACGCCACTGCTGAACATAAGCCTCCCCCAAAGATTGCCACAATGACCGGTCCTGTGCTACCCGCATCCAGCGGACTCCTGCGACCTTCACCAGATCATTATTCCACCTTGTAAGGGGTCTACCCACGCTGCGCCTATAATACATATATACAGTTTTAATATTTCAAAATTAAGAGTAGATATCATACGGAAGAAAAAGACCCAGTTGGCTGATGCCTGATGCACAGGTCGAACCTCAAGTCAAGAATTAACGAAAAATTCTTCTAAACCTTGTGGCAATGGTCATAACTCATAACTTTCGAAAAACAAAAAGTAGTTTGTTAACGATCTAATAACGTTTTTCATAAATAATTCCAAATGCTTGCGTGCGCTTTGCATAGGTGGTAGCCATAGCCTACGAAGGCCTATGACGGCAGTAATAGTTATATTTGACAAATTGTCGCACTTGTCACGTGACAACCACGTGGTGAAATAGGGGCCTGGCGCCCGTTTCTCGAAAGCTTGTAACTTGTAATACAAGCGGAAGTCCTTATCAAAATAATAGTGTCAAAAAGAGACTTCCACTTGTATTAGAAGTTACAAGCTTTTGAGAAATGTTCCCCTGCTTGTATTACAAGTTACAAGCTTTCGAGAAATAGGCCCCTGGTCAAAGGAAGTCGTAAAGCAAGGTTCGGCCCGCGGATTTCGGCTCGTATCTGCGGCGGTCGATTACGCCGCGCAAGCGCTAACTTAGCGGAAATCACACCACTTCGTTCCATATTCAAATTTTCGTTACATACATACCCCCTTATTCATAAACGTTTGTTAACTTAATAAGCCGCTAATCATTGTTTGTCCCTTTCGATCTTAATAGTGTGTCCATAAGAGCAAAAGGGACGAACAGTTATTAGCGGCTTGTTAAGTTAGCAGACATTTATGAATAAGGGGGATAATCTTTAGCGTTTCAACCACCGTGACTTCGGTGGTAGCCTTATCACACGAATCCCGTGAAATGAAATGAAATAAAATTTATTTATGACAAGCACGATGAGAGATGGAAGTACTTTTGGATATATTGGTAGACGTAGTTGACAACTACCAAGGCATCCAACAAAATTATGAGATACCCACGGAAATCGGGTAATAATGTTGCCACCGAAGTAACAGAGGTTGAAACGCTCGGAGAAATGCCCTTTAGATTTTAGGCACATGCCATTCAGTTTAGGTTCGGCTTGTCAATTTTTAACAGTTATTCTATGGCACTGACACATCGCGATTCAGACTAGGTCCTAGGGTTGCCAACTTTTTTCAAAGGAAATATAGTATTTTTCAAATTTTCGTCTAAAAAGATATAGTACACCCAAAAAAAAAATAGTACACTAGAGAAAAAGGTTAAAACGCATGCAAAGTTTGTTTAACTACACTTACCATAGTTTTAAAGAAGTGTCTAGTTGGTTACCGGTTATTAGAGTTTCATACTTTTAACTTATGCTTCAGTTATTCTTCAGAGCAACCAACTATTTTTTTACCAGTACAAAGCATAAGGACCCCTCAAAATATAGTATTTTTGCGTACTATATATTTTCCCAACAGTATATAGTACGGAGGGCTGAAATATAGTACAATACTATATTATATAGTACGGTTGGCAACCCTACTAGGTCCTAAACTGTATCGGATTTGTAGATCATGAGTTAGCGACGTTTACGACTGACGATTGAGCGTTAGCGATTGG
>JALPQI010022174.1:0-13403 GCA_025490895.1 Thaumatotibia leucotreta
CTTCCTGTGACTACCTACGCTCTGCTTTTTGGACAACGTTTTCTTGCATTTCTGACGACCCTGGTTTTGACTATTGGACTGCTTCACGTACATCTAGATACAATGAATAGTGACTGCAACCGAACCGTGACGGAGTATTACAGAGATATGCTCATATGCTTCGTACCCAGCTGTAAGAAATACAGACGCGACTTTCCCGACTCAGCTTTTTGTATGTGTACCAAAATGTTTTCAACCAACTTGGTGTCACGCGTTGGATATAAATTGCCCGAAACGGACCCTATATGTTTGTGAAGAGCATTTCAATGTGAGTGTAGTGACTATTCTATGTATCAAAATTATACTCAATAACACGTTTTTATTGTTATTATTAGTATGCATTTTAAATATTTTGAAAGACGTAGTTACTTTTGACAGTGACATATTTGACAACCATCATGTGTTTTTTTTTAATTTTCAGTAGCGCAAAAGTCGTTTAGCTTGTGAGCCATAAATTAAAAATATTATAAATAATATTAATAATACATTTAATAGTTATAAAAATAAACTAACTGGTTTTTCGTGATCCTTAGGAAGCCTATCATCCAAATAAAATATAATTTACACCACTTCAAAAAACTTGACATACCCAATTCCTTGTTTATGGTATTTTTCTATGTTAATATTTATTTGTTGAAATTTATTTGGAGTGGGCGGAGGGGTCGTTTGGGTGATGATTTGTTTAAGGGTTCATTTAGTATCGTATGAAGATTACCCGACTGCAATCTATACATTGTATAGTATACAATATACAGGGTGCTTGGGATAACGATGTAGGAATTTCTGGAGGTGGTAAAGGAGAATAATTGGAAGAGTTTGAACCCTATTTACCTTAGTGGACTAAGGTAAATAGGGTTCAAACTCGGAATATGTGACAGTTTTTTTTTAAATCACGTTTTTCAAAATGTTTAGTTTTATACCAAAAATTTACTTAAAAAGTTAAATTTAAAACAAAATATGCAATAAATAGCATTGATTTTTTTTTATAATCTACATAACAATTAGTTGAGTAATAAATAAAAAAAAAATTGAACTTCCACTTGCCACACACAACATTTTTTAAACAATTTTCTAGTTCATCATTACTGATTTCTAATAGTAGGTAAATTAAACTTTATCGGTCTGTGAAAAAAAAAGTAGTCAAGATATGATTCTTCCTATTGGTGTAAAAACATGCTTGATTTTCTAGGTTTTGATTACGAAAAAAAATACAACAAAATAGCAATTACTTTAAAAGTTATCGTCGATCAGTTATTGAACACCGTCACCAAACAAAATAAGTTTCTTGTAGTTAGTAGGCAAGTGTGAGTTCATTTTTTTATTTAAAAAAAACTGTGTCATATTGGACTAAGGTAAATAGGATTCAAACTCTCCCAATTAAGTTGTCAAAGTCAAAGTCAAATAATTCTTTATTCAAATTGGAATAGCAACAAACTCTTTTGAATCGTCTAGATATGAAAACTACTTCCGGTTCGAACCCTACACCGCTGACCCAAGAAGAACCGGTAAGAAACTTGGCGGGAATTATTTTTTCAAACAATGATGGTACATCTTACAACTAACATGCATTAAAAAAAAACATAAAATTGATTTTAAACAAATTGAAATATAATAATAATAACAAGAGATGTAAAGTCTCTAAAAGTCACAACATTTATAAGTAATAATTTATAGAGAAGTAAGGTTTCTCTCCGAATAGGTATATAATAATAACATTATATAATGCACGTTTGGAGATGTACAAGGTCTCCAAGCGTAAATTATCGTAATTGAATGTCATGACTTTAACAAACTAATAATTAAATCCTAAATTACTCCCACGGTGTTTTATCATTCATGTAGTCTTGTGTACTATAATAAGCTTTAGATATAAGTTTACGCTTTACAAAATTCTTAAATTTGTTGACTGAAAATTCAGTAACATTTACTGGAAGTTTATTATAATATTGTCTCCTTTACCACCTCCAGAAATTCCTACATCGTTATCCCAAACACCCTGTATTATTGTAGTAATTAATAAGACAAGCGCCTATTATGTAGATACGCGCACACTACTAATTTTCTACTGGACTACTTGGGCCATATACAAAAACTAAATATTTTGCCTTAGTCGAATCATACGACACTCATGAGAAGAGTTGAGGTGGTGACAAATGTATTCTTCCTACCATCACAACGAAGCGTAATTATGACATAATAATTTGCATTTAATTAATTCACGGATAGTTTGATATCAATAATTATACAATTCATTGTAATTAAGTTAATAAATCAGGTATTCCATTTTCGTAAATTATTTATGATGACACAATTAATTGTTTCATACACCTGTGCAAAGTTAATAATTACTCAATCCTTACTAAAATTGACCAATGTAGAACCTTATGCCGTTGATTTAAGCGATGGAATTGAATGCAATAATCTCTTCGCGAAGGTTCTCTTGGTAAACTGTCAGGCCACGACTTCGTTCGAGAAGCGCTACTCAAGTACGAAAATGTCGATAGTTCGGAGACCTACCATAATAAGTTGGTAAGTAAGGGATACATTAGGTTTTACTCGATACGTAATGCATTCTATCTAGCAATGTGCCGAGGAGAAGTTTCATAAGTTGCAAAACTTCTATAGAGAATGTTTTCTGCAATTTGAATTTTACAAACAATGTAATCATGCCAAAACCGTTGTATATACTATACATACCTTTTAAGGTATATTTTATGCTTTGTGTACTGAATTGTAAATACAATATTTCACATAACACTATTTAAATCATAAGTTCTCATGGAAACATTCTCAATGAGAACTAACTCTTAAATTCTCATGAAAATTCACGGAAATTTCCGAGTACATTTCCGTAATTTTGAGAAAGATCTACAACTTGTACATTGCTAATTCTATCGCATTATATCCCGGTGGCCTACTTTACGTATCGAGTAAAACCTAACGTTACCGATACTTGCAAAGTCATGGCTACTGTTATTAGATTTGACCAATCGATCACAACACTCTAAGCACTCTTTTCATCCCCACATCCTTTTGATTTCTGCAGCTTTGCGGTTTCTTGAAAGATTCAAAGCGATGTTTTATGTTTTCTTTTCTATGGCGATGGCGGCAGCATATTTTACACATACTCGTACTCACAACTTACAGCGATACAGCGCACACAGCTCAGCACTCACAGATTTTCTGTTTTGTCCGATGATTGACTGATAGAGAATACGTTTTTTTGTGCAGGTAATAAAGATTATTAAATAAATAAAATCTATATTGGAAATTACGCTTCCTATGGTGCTAGTCGCCAACGCTGATAGCGCGTATTCGTGGCCGGACTATAACGTCTATAAACTTACGCAATGATTTATCACAGACTACCTTAATTTTGGAATAGAACTTTGACTAGTCACATTAAGGTCTATTTTCCATCAGGTAAATTTTATGCTTTATGCTGAAACATGCTTATCTGTCGGTAAGTGAAAAGAGCCTTTTTTGTTTGTAAAATATGGGCGCTTAAGCCTTTTTTGACTATACCGGTGTGTCTATTGGACGCTAATGGTGAAAGTTATTGGTTTAATGGAATTTAGTAATTTTCAGCCTTCTGAAAATGTCGTTAGCCGTAGTTTCATATGGTTTACTGTTTAGTAGAAAAAGGTAATAAGGACTGAACAAGTGAACATAGAATCGTTGTCAAAACAGGTATAAAACTATTTTGGGAAATTATTTACATTTTAGCTAAACATTTAGGTACCGAAGTCAGCCTCCGTAGCCTAGTAACTCCGACGCTGGAGATTCCGGGTTCGAATTCCTGCGAGGGCATTATTTGTGTATTTATTTATTACAAATATTTGTGCCTTGGTCATGGCTATCTATGTATTTAAATATCTATCTATTATATATCGTCGCCTGGTACCCACATCACAAGCCTTAATTGAGCTTACCGTGGGACTTTGTTGATTTGTTAAGATGTCGCAAGATATTTATTTATTTAAAGGTATACAGGGTGAAACATGAGTTGTGAACAGTAATGGGTAAGGCCGCGGATTTTGACGAATTCGGAGCTTAAAATTTGTCTTGCTCATAAAACAAAACTGATAACATCTAGTGAACTCTGATCAATTTAAAAATATTCCCCTATGCTCAGTTACATGTAATCAAATGAAATAGCTAATTTAGCTCTTTATTTAAAATTAATAAATAAATATTTCTGCCAAAAACGTAACGTAAGTCGAGTAATTTTTTCGACTACGAGTACTTAAAACCTTTTTTTTTATATTATTAGACTTGTCAGCATTAAATGTTTGTTTTTAAACCAAATTATAATGATAAACGATTGCTTCGTTCATTAAGGACTTATGATATGTGAACAATTTTACTGTTTTCTTTCCCTTTACTTTTTGGGTCACCAATTCCAAACTTACGTTACGATACTTTCGTAACGCTTTTTTAAGGTCATATTTAAGCCAATGTTGGTAGAAATTTGTTTATCGACACTAGGAACTCTTATTCTAGTAGGGCGACACCCATAAGCACACTCACTCCCATTAATTCGTTAAAAAATGGTTGTCACAGTGCACGCGGCGAAAGTTTTAGCAAAACACGTCTAAAGTGGTAGTGTGATTTTCACGGTAAGTAGTGATTATTATTAAACGGCTGTTTTTTCATACGAAAAGGTTTAGTTTTAAACGTCAGTAGCATGTACTATTATGTTCAGATTGCAATTATTTACCAAGATAATCAACCTTTTTTCAAATATACGTTACACTTATGTTACGAATACGTTACATTTTTACAAAACGTAACGTATTTTTTATGTTACGTAACGAAAATATGTGGTAAAGGGAAGTGCACACAGAAATTTACTGATTTCAATGAGTTTTATTAGATTTTGAATGACAGCATACTGTAACAAGTGTTTGCGAAACAAATCAAATTATTTTGTTATTTAGGTATTTTGATTTGCGTTTTTTTAGGTAATTAGCTTTTTCCAGTGGGTAATTTTACCCCCCTAGGGCTAATGAAATACAGTATAATTTATTGTTTAATAGTGTTAATTAATAACAGTTCAATTTCCATTTAAGCATTTATGGTGATTTATTTAGTTTATTTAGTTCCAAAGATTATAGCATTAAAACATTTATAAATACTGTTAATTTAAGTAATTACTTAGTATCAGAAATTACATTATATGGGTTGATTATTATATCTGATTAAAACAACTATTTAGTGATAAAAATAAGTTTTTTTTACGACCTTTATTTAATCAGAGTTCATACCAGTATGAGCTGAGCTTTATAGTAACTTTCGTTGCGTTTTATGGTAACGTAACGTATTTTTTTTTATGTTATGTCTATGTCACATTCGTCAAAATCCGCGGCCTTACCCTAATACGTTTTTGTAACTCTTTAAACAACTAACAATTAAATGCCCAACAACTTGCTTAAAAATTGTCAAATTATTTATATTTTTTTTGGGTTTATGATTTTGTATATTTTGGCTTTAGAATATCCAAAAGGATTTTTAAGACAAAATTAATGGAATAATTTAAATTACCTCTTCATATTGAAGTACCTAATTAATAACGGAAATTTTGTCCTTTCGTGTAAAATTAAATAATATTTATTACTTGAATAGCCTTTATCATTTCTGAAAAATTCCTTAAAAATTAGAAAAACCGACAAAAATACAAAAAATAAATAAAAAAAATTAAAGAAAAAAAAACCTTTTTAAAAACAAGCTTTTATTATTTGTTTATAAAATGAACTAAAAAGTTAAAAATAAATTTAACTCTAAAAAGAAATATAACACTTTGTAACTTGATTGTAACCTTTAACGACAAATAAGCGTCTTCGTCTAGGACAAAATAATTCCATATTGTAAAAATTTATTTCATTTTAACACTAAAACTTTTCACCATACATAATTATTCAATCTCGTCCTCCCTCTTTATCATAGTCCCCATTTATAAATGAAAGCGTGTTACATTGTGATAGCTTGAGGAAAATGTTGTATTAAATGTAACACGCTTTCATTTATAAATAGGGACTATGATAAAGAGGGGGGACGAGATTGAATAATTATGTATGGTGAAAAGTTTTAGTGTTAAAATTAAATAAATTTGTACAATATGGAATTATTTTGTCTTAGACGAAGACGCTTATTTGTCGTTAAAGGTTACAATCAAGTTACAAAGTGTTATATTTCTTTTTAGAGTTAAATTTATTTTTAACTTTTTAGTTCATTTTATAAACAAATAATAAAAGCTTGTTTTTAAAAAGGTTTTTTTTTCTTTAATTTTATTTTTAACTTTTTAGTACCTCTATTTTTAATTCGAGATTTACTACGACGTAGTTCGCAGCGCGTAGCAGCGTTATTCCGTCATGAAGTCCGTAGTTCGTTCACATGATTTGTAATATGTACTGATTTAAATATCAATACTTAATGTTGAAATTATGTAATCACTTGTTAGTTATTTGTAACGTTTCTCATTCTATCCATTTCTTTTAATGCATCAACATTACAAGGTTTCCTTGACGTCAACTTGGAGCAGTCAAGTTCTTCGATTTGAAGACCTGCTAAAGACCTAACTCGGCTTAAAGCTACATAAGCTTGACCAGCAGTGAACAATTTGGAGCCTAGATAAATAACAGCATGATCTACAGTAGTTCCCTGCATTTTATGCACCATTGAAGCCCAAGACAAGACAATCGGGAGCATTCTTCTTTCAGCTGTGCCGTGATTAAATTTAGCAGGATATTGAACTGATTTAGGGTGTATTATGTGAATGCCATCGTTACCAAAGTCTACGCGAACCGATGGCACATCGCTATCGTATAGTTGAGCACGTCTGTAATACGGCCATATGATTTCAGTGATGTGACCTATTGCTCCATTCACAAGTCCCTTAGCAACGTCAACGTTAGACCTCAACATAACTTTAGCACCAACAAATATTTCTAGTTCTTTTGGAAGACCTCCTGTTTTGTTAATGTCCGTGTGTATTATTTTATTAATATCAATCTGATCATTCTTTTTTGATCCATCAATTGATCTTGTGCTATTATTTTAAGCATTTGTGTATTCTTCTTCCTAAAATGTTCGAGAACGGCTGAATTATGTTTATTGACCTGCTGATTCGTTGGGTAAATACGTAGAGCTTTTTCAATCGGAGACTCGTGAAGACGAATCAAACGAGACCAAACTCAATGGGGTTGCGTCGTTTAATTACGGAGGTCCTATGGCCACCTTCCGGCTCCAACATCAGACCCTGGTTACCATATAGTATCAAAGTACTCGTCAAGACTAATCCAATGAGCCCAAACACGATGGGGTTGCGCCGTTTAATTACGGAGTTCCTATGGCCACCTTCCAACTCCAACATCAGACCCTGGTTACCATAATATAGTATCAATGTACTCGTCAAAACTAATCCAATGAGCTCAAACTCGATAGGGTTGAATCGTTTAATTACGGAGTTCCCATGGCCACCTTCCGGCTTCATCATCAGACCCTGGTTACCATATAGTATCAAAGTACTCGTCAAGATGAATCCAATGAGCTCAAACTCGATAGGGTTGCATCGTTTAATTACGGAGTTCCTATGGCCACCTTCCGGCTCCATCATCAGACCCTGGTTACCATATAGTATCAAAGTACTTGTCAAGACAAATCCAATGAGCTCAAACTCGATAGGGTTGCATCGTTTAATTACGGAGTTCCTAGGGCCACCTTCCGGCTCCATCATCAGACCCTGGTTACCATAATATAGTATCAATGTACTCGTCAAAACTAATCCAATGAGCTCAAACTCGATAGGGTTGCATCGTTTAATTACGGAGTTCCTATGGCCACCTTACGGCTCCATCATCAGACCCTGGTTACCATATAGTATCAAAGTACTTGTCACGACTAATCCAATGAGTTCAAACTCGATAGGGTTGCATCGTTTAATTACAAGTTCCTATGGCCACCTTCCAACTCCAACATCAGACCCTGGTTACCATAATATAGTATCAATGTACTCGTCAAAACTAATCCAATGAGCTCAAACTCGATAGGGTTGAATCGTTTAATTACGGAGTTCCTATGGCCACCTTCCGGCTCCATCAGCGGACCCTGGTTACCATATAGTATCAAAGTACTCGTCAAGACGAATCCAATGCGCTCAAACTCGATAGGGTTGCATCGTTTAATTACGAGTTCCTATGGCCACCTTCCGGCTCCATCATCAGACCCTGGTTACCATATAGTATCAAAGTACTCTTCAAGACTAATCCAATGAGCTCAAACTCGATAGGGTTGCATAGTTTAATTACGAGTTCCTATGGCCACCTTCCGGCTCCATCATCAGACCCTGGTTACCATATAGTATCAAAGTACTTATCAAGACGAATCCAATGAGCTCAAACTCGATAGGGTTACATCGTTTAATTACGGAGTTCCTAGGGCCACCTTCCGGCTCCATCATCAGACCCTGGTTACCATATAGTATCAAAGTACTCGTCAAGAGGAATCCAATGAGCTCAAACTCGATAGGGTTGCATCGTTTAATTACGGAGTTCCTATGGCCACCTTACGGCTCCATCATCAGACCCTGGTTACCATATAGTATCAAAGTACTTGTCACGACTAATCCAACGAGCTCAAACTCGATAGGGTTGCATCGTTTAATTACGAGTTCCTATGGCCACCTTCCAACTCCAACATCAGACCCTGGTTACCATAATATAGTATCAATGTACTCGTCAAAACTAATCCAATGAGCTGAAACTCGATAGGGTTGCATCGTTTAATTACGGAGTTCCTATGGCCACCTTCCGGCTCCATCATCAGACCCTGGTTACCATATAGTATCAAAGTACTTATCAAGACGAATCCAATGAGCTCAAACTCGATAGGGTTGCATCGTTTAATTACGGAGTTCCTAGGGCCACCTTCCGGCTCCATCATCAGACCCTGGTTACCATATAGTATCAAAGTACTCGTCAAGAGGAATCCAATGAGCTCAAACTCGATAGGGTTGCATCGTTTAGTTCCTATGGCCACCTTACGGCTCCATCATCAGACTCTGGTTACCATATAGTACCAAAGTACTTGTCACGACTAATCCAATGAGCTCAAACTCGATAGGGTTGCATCGTTTAATAACGAGTTCCTATGGCCACCTTCCAACTCCAACATCAGACCCTGGTTACCATAATATAGTATCAATGTACTCGTCAAAACTAATCCAATGAGCTCAAACTCGATAGGGTTGAATCGTTTAATTACGGAGTTCCTATGGCCACCTTCCGGCTCCATCAGCGGACCCTGGTTGCCATATAGTATCAAAGTACTCGTCAAGACTAATCCAATGAGCTCAAACTCGATAGGGTTGCATAGTTTAATTACGAGTTCCTATGGCCACCTTCCGGCTCCATCATCAGACCCTTGTTACCATATAGTATCAAAGTACTTGTCAAGACTAATCCAATGAGCTCAAACTCGATAGGGTTGCATCGTTTAATTACGGAGTTCCTATGGCCACCTTCCGGCTCCATCATCAGACCCTGGTTACCATATAGTATCAAAGTACTTGTCAAGACGAATCCAATGAGCTCAAACTCGATAGGGTTGCATCGTTTAATTACGGAGTTCCTAGGGCCACCTTCCGGCTCCATTATCAGACCCTGGTTACCATATAGTATCAAAGTACTCGTCAAGAGGAATCCAATGAGCTCAAACTCGATAGGGTTGCATCGTTTAATTACGGAGTTCCTATGGCCACCTTCCGGCTCCATCATCAGACCCTGGTTACCATATAGTATCAAAGTACTTGTCAAGACGAATCTAATGAGCTCAAACTCGATAGGGTTGCATCGTTTAATTACGGAGTTCCCATGGCAACCTTCCGGCTCCATCATCAGATCAGCTCTATGGCACAATAACATTGCATTGTCATCCGATTTATACATGCATTCTAAATTTCAGCTCAATCGGAAACCGGGAAGTGGATCAAATTTAAGTTGCAAGATTTGATTACAGAACGACAGACAACGGGACAGGTGAAACTAAATAAAAGCTTGTAATAATTACTATTTCTAAGTAACTAGTAACACATTCAATTGTTAGTTGTTTATAGAGTTAGAAAAACGATCACTGTTCACGACTCATGTTTCACACTGTATAATCTGTGGTATGAATGTCATACGCCATTTCGGAATTCAAGTTATTGTACAATACGACTGCGAGGCCCAATAGTTACACGAATTAATGACTCTAACCTTTTTCAAGCTTTTGAAACTTTTAGCTAGTGGAGTTTGATACGGATCGACCAAATCGAATTAAATACGGAAATGTCAACATGTAGGTAGGTATTCATGTAACTGACTACTACGTAAGAGTACCTACTTACGAGCAATATAGAGCGACCCGTTTAAAGATCCATTCACAATCGTAGATATTTTGATTACGATTTTTTTTGGTTGGGGTTTGATGATGGGATGTCGGAGAAATCTGTTGAAGTCGATTTTTTTTTTAATTTGGTTAGTATAATACTTGATATGCATTCCACATTTGAACTTATGCAGATTTTCTCATTTTTATTATTTTACTGAAAGTCACTTTTTTTCTCGAGTTTAAATATTTGGTCTCATAGTAAAAGTTGTTCAAAATCATTGATAGATTCATGTTTTAATATCTTGTATCACAATTTTTGTAAAGCCTTGTAAAAATAATTAACATTAAATTTATAATAATACTATAGAGAAGCATAAAAAATAAATAGGTATAAAATAAATATCAACATCCAATACCACAAAAGTATGGCTAAAGTCGCTAAAGGCGTCATGCTATCTGTGTTACACTAGTCAACAACCCGGTAAGCGGGAAAGAGGAAAATATATCTCAGTCGCTACATGCTCGAGTATTACCAAAAGTAGACCTTAACGTATTTGGAATAAGGCTCATGGATGGTCAACTTATTTTACTAGGAAGCTCATTGTAATCAGGCTGTTATACTGCAGTCTAGACAGTAATGTACACCGGTCATTTATTGGTGTAGGGTTCTATGAAAAACGGGTTGCACATAGAGACTGATAAAAGTATAGACTGTCGATTTTTTTAATAAAGGCTACAGTCATTTCTTTATTAATCTAATACCTATTTACTAACTTACTACTTCAACCAATTTATGCAAGATTCCATCGTTGCATCTCAACTTGGTGCCAAACGGCACCATTTCGATTTGATTTGAAGTCGGTTAAAAAAATTATGATCGAAATCGGTTGGTGTGATATTGAGTTATCCGTCCATTTGTCGTGCACATGCTTAATGCGTGCATGACTTATATTATACAGCTTTCAAATTATATAAATAGCCCTTAAAATTAGTAAAACATAAAAAAACACTTACTCGAACAAAGTACCCCCGCATTGTTCCCGGCACAAAAGTGCCCATTAAGCTCACTGCGTTGCCACGCTGAACCGCAATGCACAGTCTTTGCGCCAGGAACCAACCAGAGCGGGGGTCATGACCCCTCTCATGCAGCCGGCGCCCCAACTCACTAAATACGCTTTTTAAAAAAAAAAGATGTATCAAAATCGGTTCATCCAGTCAAAAAAACATACAGTTGAATTGAGAACCTCTTCCTGTTTTTAAAGTCGTTTGAAAAAAATGCATCAAATTCCGTTGCGTAGTTACTTAGCGACAGACGGCGGGAAACAGCTTTGTTTTATATTATTCAGTAACTTAAATATTTAGCAAAGCGGGCTACTCACATAATTTAAGTCGATAATTGCTCGACATGCTTCGATCCATTAAGAGGACCATCATCATGGAGTATCTCCGACCAAATCGCGACGTTGTGTGATATTATCTGGGCAAAGGGACCACATTGTCGATGGTGTTTATGGCATAATGTTCGTAAGTTTGTATATAAATACAATGCAGCGAGACGTAAGGGTTATCGACAATGTGGTCCTTTTTTTGCCCAAATAACATCTCAAATAATGTGAGCCAGTCTCTATCCTTAGCTTGTCTTTGCGGGTATCTTGTTTCGGTACTCGTAGTGGATGTAAAGTTTAATACAATATTCGAATAATTGCCAGTGGATCTATTTTCAAAATGCATAGCTTTAAGAGATAACTTACAGTCTATTTGATTTAGGATAAATAACAATTATTAAGGTCGCAGGAGTCTGCCGGATGCGGGTGGCGCAGGACCGGTCATTGTGGCAATCTTTGGCGAAGGCCTATGTTCTGCGGTGGACGTCTTTCGGCTCATATGATGATATGATGAACAATTATTACATTATATTTTGACGACAAATGGGACTTCATCGTGTAAAGTTATGTTTTAATATTGTCCTAACGTTTCGGGCATGATGTTATACCCGTGGTCGCAGACAGACTGGAGAGAAAATGTATGAACAACCTGACCTTTGAGACTCTGAATCTGAAGTGAGATATCGCACATTCGGGTTCTGAAGAGAAATAGCTTTAAGATGAATAGACGGCAACCCATACGAATACCGAGAAACCATGTGTCTAGTGACAACCCTGGCCACGAAGTGAATAATCAAGACCAAGTGCGGGTAGTTCACCAAGCCCGCGCAGCTAGAAGGTGTTGATACATTTTCTCGCCAGTCTGCCTGCGACCACGGCACGGGTGTAACGTCACGACTAAGACCTGTAGCCGTACCATGAGTAGCAAAGTATAGGATACGATTGTTTTGTTTTATATTAGCGCAACAAAGTGGCTCCATTCCACATGATAGTAAGTGAAAAGTGGAGCCCAAATCGCGGCCGCAACGACCAGGAGACCAGCAGTGTCAATTGCCACCGCCTTTCTGGCTCGCTAGATGCTTCTTTATGCTTCGCTTAACACGTTCGCCTCCGGTACTGTTTCACTAAGTGCTAATATTTACTATGCCGATCGAAGTTATATGATAGAAATCTTATGCCAGTGACACGCATGTGTGACCGAAAAGATTCTACTCCTATGCCGGCGACACAGCACTGTGTCGTCTGTGTCAAAAACGTTCGTATTTTTATGCTACTGGCATAGGAGTGAGAACTTGATTGATGCTAGTGGCATAAGAATAAGATTATTTTGATCACGTATGTGTGTCACTGGCATAGGAGTACAGTTTTTTCGGTCACATATGCGTGTCACCGGCGTCGAACGTGTTAAAGGGTCCCTACTTATACGTGTGAGGAAATACGTACATGTGCCGGTAAAGAATTCCACTTTTTAATAGTCGGCATATGAATAAATTGCCGAATTTCTTAGTACGTATGGGAATATTTTCCACGGTGAAGGGGTGATACCACAAACCGGCACGTGCGGTTTCATAACGGAAAAGGGAGAGCGGGATCAGGAAAAAAACTCTTCAG
>JALPQI010022175.1:0-10688 GCA_025490895.1 Thaumatotibia leucotreta
ACCATTAATTAGAAAAGGACTTCCGCTTAGCTTTCGATAAACGGGCCCCAGGGGAGTTTATGAGACTCAGCGCTCGAAACCTGTATTGTTTTACAAAATAGTATATTACGACACAAGCGCGAAAAACATGAAATTCGTAACTCGTGTCGATTTAAAACACTTCCTTCGGTCGTGTTTTAATTTATCGCCACTAGTTTCGAATTTCATGTTTTTCGCACTTGTATCGTAATGAACTATTAAATGTTTGGGGTTGGGGCATTTATTAACAGAACTTTATAACTCGTGGATTTATCAAGGTTATCACTGGATTAGGCAGGCACCTTCCAAGGAAATCATAGATTCTGTTAATTGGAACCAAATAAAAAGAAACAGTAGTTAGCAACATTTTAATATATATTTTTATTCAAATGAAATCAATCATAGATTACAGTACAGAATACTTGGATTTTAAATGTACGTTCTTTATTAAAATAATTATAATAATTACAAAATAATCCTTATTGGCGTATAATTACTTATAAAATGAAAAATTCGCTTTCTTTCACTCTTGTAGCATATGGACAATAAATTACTGAATTTCTCCTTTGAGCAACAACCATATTGTGAAAAATAATGGTCATGTGCTCTCAATGTGGGTTTAAAGCTACATGGACTTTAGATTAACTACAATTAAATGCACCATTGAAACCATGACACTCTTTGTTATGTGGTCATGCGAGCAACATGAATCTTTTGCCGAAACATTCTTAACCAATCAGCGACAACAACAATGTACAAGGTTCTAACCCCCTTATTCATAAACGTAAACTTAACAAGCCGCTAATAATTGTTTGTCCCTTTCGGTCTTAACAATGTGTCCATAAGAGCAAAAGGGACAAGCAATTATTAGCGGCTTGTTAAGTTAACAAACGTTTATGAATAAGGGGGTAGGTTTTGAACAAATCTTCAGCGCTTTGCACCTTATGCATTGTTGTCATCAATATGTCTAAGCACATATCAGTGGTAATGGAAACTTGAACTTAGCTTGACACACTAACACATGTCTAGATTAATTCACATCAAAATCATGAATTAGTAAGCACAAGAGAAAAACAAGTGAAAATTATTTGGTAGTAATTTTGTTGCATGTGGTTTTTTTGTAGTGAAATATAGACTCAAGTTAGGAATATGAAAACAGTCATTTGATAACCGAGTTATGCATTTTTTGCTTATGCAATAATAATCTAATTTGTTGGATGTAATCAAATTTAAGCTTTATTAATAATTGACCATTTTTATAAATTAATCAAAGTTTTGTATTGCTCACACAACAATAACTTATCTCTCGCCATCTCCTAAGGCAAAATTATTTGACACACCAGTCCTGTAAAGATCTGTTTTAAGCTATAATATTATATGTACTTTCGGTTCAAAGTTGCGCATTAGATGCCAGTATGATAGATGAAGTTTGTTAATTAAAAATTTAATTATATTGTCTATGTTAAATGCACAAAAATCTGTTAATGGAATTAGCTCCAATCTACAAGCATTAGAATGTTATCAGGGATATCTCTTACTTATTTTCTTGTTTATAAAAATAATCTGAAGTGTTAAAGCAAACATTAGCAAGTAAATCATACAAAATTAATCTGATATCAAGAATAATCAATGACCTAGTAATGAGTCATACCATGTCATACTTGAATTCAAAGCAGGTAATAATTTGAGTTGTGATATTTCTGTCTTAATCCTTAATATGCCTTGTTCCATATCCATTCCCGTTTTTATTTGGATGTTATAATTAAAAGTAACTTTAATAGCATATACACTTTCAGCAACAGAGTATACGTCTTCTTACTCTTTCATTGTCAACAAATGTGTTAAAAATATTCTTTCACAACGGCAATATGAAAGGTGAAGACTGAAGTGGTTACAAACAATAATAGCTTTAAGGTTGCAGCTTCACTACAACCACAAAGTCTTTTTAGGACACTTTCTAGGCAATAATTTGACCGTGTTAAAATTTACTAATGTGATCTCTACAGGTTTCCAGTATAAATACTGACATTCATTTTAATCTTCGCTCTCATAGAACCATAAGAAAGCCTTTTAATTTTCTTGCAATAATTACCAAATTAAGATGCTATATGACAGTCATTTAAAACTGTTGATGATACCTCGCTTTCAGTAACAAAATGCAATAAAATGTAACAGTTACGATAGCGTTTTCTCTATATAATCATAGATAAATACGCACCGGAGAACCGGAGCCCGTAAACATTTGAACAAGATTTACTCTTACGCGAATATGTACAGAGACGCGGAGCGCCCGCTGCGGCTCAGAGCGCAGCGGCGGGACATCATTGGCTTTTCAGTTCTTTGCCAATGGAATACGACACGAGCCGCGCCCAGTCGATCTTGCTGCGAGTGACGGGCAGCTGCCGCCGCAGTGCCTTGAATGTCGTGTCGCTCATTGTCTTGTAGTTGTCCGATATCGCGGTCTGGTACGCGTTCTCAGCCTCGCCGACGAGTTTCACGAACTCTTTAGCGGTCGCGGTCTCACTGTTCGCGACAATGGGTGCGCGGACCTCTTTCGAACTGACCAACTGGACGTTCCCGTCCTCGTAGTAGTGCACCTGCACGCGTAGTACGCCACGCAGCTCCGCAGCGCCGCCGCCCACCGTCAGGGACCAGACGGAGCGCCAACGCCCGTTCCAGTAGTTCTTGGGCTGGAACTGATGGTCCTCGATGCACGCGACGAGCGACACTGCGCCCGACTCGAGTGCGCGCCCCACAACGAGGCTGGCTCCGTGCTTGTAGTGTGCAGCCACGTACGCTGTCAGCTCCTCGTCCAAAGCAGCGCGCCACGGCTCCGCGACACGGTCCGGTTCGTAAGGCTCATACTCGGATGCCTCCTTACGAAGGTGGTCATACTTGAACGAGCGCTTGTTTCGTGGGTCAAAGAACCGTCCTCCACTCAGCTCGTTGTGATCGGTCACTAATGTGTGCAGCTCTGCCTCTTCCAGCCGTACGGGCGTGAGCTGATCCTTGTTGTACTGTGAGAACGCCCCGCTTGCTCCTTCCTTCAAAAGGCTGTCGTTGTTCAATAAAACCCGCACATCGTTAAACACCTCATTGAATTCACCCGGCGGCGAATGGAGGATAAAATCAGAAACGATTCTAACTTTTTCTTGATCACTAATCACTTCGTCACCGTCCGCCGCCATGTTTAGCACTTTTGCAACTTTTGACACAAATGAGAAAAATGACGGTGTCGACGATTATGTTGCCAGCTTCACGACGGTTCAGAAATCGGAGTTTCATTACAAGAGAATCATTTGTTTTTTAGCGTTGTAAAATATCATTTCTTGAATTCATACAAACATAAATAAGTGACATCTTTTCAGTACTCTATCTTAAGAAAAAATTCTAGCAGGAAAAAACAATTTTCATAATTTTATTCTTGACTTATCGATGTAGCTTAGTATTCGAACACCTGCCGCAGACGTCATTCGTCAATGACTAGCATTTACAAAGCCTATTTTACATATTTTACATTTTGTTCAGGTCGGCGATTAATCGTAATTTTATTTACCGCTCTTCAACTAAACCTTCCCAATATTCTACATATAACTATAAACATGTATCGCTTAAAGTAGTTCTATAATTTACTTAGTATTAATGATCATGTACATTTTATTAAATTTAACTTTTCAGCTGTCAAACGATAATTAGCGAAGCTATCTTCCAAAACGCCTAAAAGCAAGTTGTGTAACTTCTTCACCGAAAAATCGTCGAATAAATAAAACCATGCTAAATTACAAATATTACGATTCGCCCGAAGGGCAAGACATTTTCAAGAAAGTGTTTGTGACATCTAAGTATGCTACTATGTCCGGGCTGGGCCTGGGCGTATTCGACGTTCTGATGTTTTCGCACGCGAAGGGTGCCGCGGGTACTGTAGGTCGTCTGGCATACTACGTCGGTCCTGCAGTTGGCATGGCTGCAGCATTCACTGTTACTGCCAATGTAGCCCAGAATTTCAGGGGAAAGAATGACAAGATCAACTATTTCTTAGGCGGAGTAGTGGCTGGCTCAGTGTTCGGAGCTTGGCAGAGGTCAATAACTATCGGAGTTCCTGCAGCGGTGTTGCTCGGAGTAGCGGGTGTGATAAAGAAAACTGGCATTGACGAAGGCTGGACATTCTTCCCAGACCACCGCACTGCCCACCAGAATGCTATTTCAGCCAAAAATGACTTCACAATGGCAAAAGATGTAATTGAATTTAAGACCTGGTCCACTGGTAAGAAATAACACATTTTTAATAAATTATTATTTTGATTTTGGTAATTAACTAAAAAAATTAAAGTTCCTGAACTCCTTTATAGGTAAGTATCTATTTAACAAACTACAGTTTTCTTGTAGCAACAGCCATTAGGTACCGGTACCACCTACCCATTATGTAGTGAAATTGACAAAACTATATAATTACAGTGGTGTTAGTGATTCCAAGTGGTGATGGCAGTAAGAATACATTTGTCACCACCCCAACTCTTCCCACTGGTGTCATAAGAGTCAACTAAGTGATTGAAGTGTCAGTAACCATTCCTTGATAGAAGATTGATGATGGGCAGCAATGTCAAGCAAGCATATTACTGTGATTGCCAATCCGCTCATGAGTGCTAGGACCTGACAATAGGTACTGGCTCGTGATCAGATTTTCTGATGACATATTAAACAAACAGTTGACAGTTCGTGCGTTTTCCTAATTATGCACGTCAATAGATGCATAATATATCCACATTTCTTGTTAGATTTAGATTAGTATTTTTAGTTTTATGTTCCAAATAGGTAATAACAAAAAATGCTATTATTTTCTATTTTGGACTACTATTTACGTATGTTGATTTATTGTACTGGTGAAAAAGTAACCCTGTATATGTACAGTCAAGGGTATAAATATATATACAATTTTAGACCTTATGCTCCAGACATAAGTAAACAAAGTGTACCTATACATATTTATGCCCTGACTGTACAATTGGATTGGGAACTGGATTACATTATTACTAAAATTAATAAAACTTTTTCTGTTTCAGGTCATTAAATAGAAGAATTCGTCAGTGTAGTGTAAATATGAACAGCTTGTAATTAATTTAAGTGAAACAATAAATAATTATCAACCATGTTTGTTACTAATATGTTTTATTTTTCTTGAATTACAGAGGTACCTTACACATTTTATGTATTTCGAACCTTATTATAGGATACATATGTACCACTATTTTTGGTTATTGGATAATGTCACAAGACTACGGCACAATACCATATTATTATAACTGATATTTTATATGATGTTTCATGTCATATTGAGAAAAAAACAATATGAAGGGTCCACGGAAAAAACATGTAATTCACACCTTATTCTGTTTAAAGTAAGGAGGTTTTTCCTTCTGTATTTTGAATTTCCGTGGACCCTTCACACAGTTTAAATACTTTAAATTTTCACTGACCACCTATATCCTATATGTTACTATATTGTCATCAATGTCATCATATACCAAATATGTCAGTGAATAATCACCAAATAAAAAATTTAAAAACAACCAACTTCAACATCTTCAACCTATTTCTCCAAGACCTTATCAATGCCTTATCATCTGTGGTTTCCATCATTGGTTCCCTATCATCAAATCCTACTTTCCAAATGCAAATTCTTGTAAATGAATGAAAATTACCAAAAGCGCCATACATGTACCTATAACATTTGAAGAGATCCCTCGATTTCTCCAAGATCCCGTCATCAAACCCCAACTTGGTGCCAATGGGACCATATCGGGAATCGAACACAAAAAAAAAACTTCAAATCGGTTCACGATTCTCGGAGATTGGGTACCATAAATACAACAATAAAAAATTCAGTTGAGAACCTCCTCCTTTTTTTGAAGTCGGTTAAAAAGAGTTGTAACCTTTTTCTTCTATTTGTTTTTTTTTTGTTAATTCCTTATGAAAAAGTGCTCATGTCATGGATGGAAAAAATAAAACTACAATTGCGTTAATTTATTTATTTCTTAAAACTATAAAAACTGGTCATCGCTAGTTCAACGAAAGTGTACCGAAAGAACAATGTTACTATTTTACCTACGCCCAACATTTTCCTATTTTCTATGTCCTAGATATTAAATTAAAACATTATTTTAAGGTACAAATTCTTCATTATGCGACATCAACAAAATGCTACAGAAAATGTTAAATTAACATCATACTAAACTAGTAATAAATAGGTGTAAATAAAACTGATGTAATCGTGATAATACAAACATAAATATATTTTGCAAAAAATGAGAAAGGGAATGTTTAAGCGAAAAGGTGATAACACTGATAACTTTGGTGTCCGATTCTCATTCCATAATAATTATAATTACTATCGCTATTTTCAAAATAAAATTATGTAGGTAAACAATTACAAGCAATTATAAAAATCTCTGTTGTGTTGATCAATTTCGATAAAAAATTACTTTGGTGTTAGTTTTATAATGAATTATAAAAAGTTACTTCGATTTAACTACTTTTAACAACTTACAAATTGAGTACCTACACAAAATTTTAAAAATAACCGTTGAATAGGTGTGACATTGGTCTTGCACAATAAAAAAAAACTAAATTAATAGTTAATGGCAACTGGATTTTTCTATCAGGCAACACTGTGAAAAAATGCCAGTCAGCAAACAAATTAAACAAAAAATCTTAAATGCACAATATAGCTATTTCAAACACACTGAAGTGCACACATATATAATAAAATACTTTGTAAATATGCTTATAATTACATTGACGGTATTTAATTACATTATAGGTTCTTAGGATTTATATTTGAGTGTCAAAATGTAATTCTGATGTCCTTAACTTTACGATATAATTAATTTTGTTTCAATAACAACTGTACTAAGTGGAATAATATGACGAATTGTGAATCATATTAATTTATTTTAAATAAATAGTATATATCACTAAATTCACTAATGGCAATAAACCTGCCAATAATAATTGAGTATAAGAAAAATATCGACATAATAATAATCAATGAAAAATTTGGCCAAATAACAGACTTTTAATTAACTTGGACAATGGACATAAAACAATTTAAACAACGTATTATGTGTAAATGTAATAAAATTTAAGTAAATTTGGCACATAAATAACATTTACAACACAAGTAACGGAGTAGTTATAATTATAACATTTTTAAATATGGTAACACTAGATTTAAATTCGTTTTTACGTCTTTAAACCTGATTTATGTCAACATAATTGTGACATAAATAATAATATGTGACAGAATTATTTTTTAAGAAACAAAATTATTGCTCAAAGTAAAGACAAAAATACCAGTGCTTGATGCACCCTCATTTCTTTTTTTTTAATGAACTTGACGAACCTCCAAGTGACAAAGTTTAAATTCGAATATCGTAAAACCTTAGTTATTCTTATTTAATCATTATAATTTAGACATAAAAGTGTTCATGTTGAATGCACTAGCATCAAGAACTGATAATTATATCGGAGTTGGTAAGCTTCGGTATTTTTTCTTTGGAATATATACCAATTATATTGTGTTACTACTCAAGAAATACAACTAAAAAAAATCAATTTGAGTGGTTCCACAAAAAACATCTAGTTTGCAAATTGATGTATAACTCTATGAAAGCGACACGGTAAATAAAAATAGCAAGCGAATAACCTTAATATCTGTGTTAAATCATTGGTACACGGAAAAAAACATGTCCAATCAAGTGTCAAATAGTCACCTTAGCAACATTTTGAGCTATCGAGTTTTGATAGATGCTAACCATTAAGGCCCGGCCACGACATTGGTCTAAGGCGACCGGCGGTGAGAGAATCCATGAGTTGGAGCGGGATGCCGATATGGGAACTCCCTCTCGCACGTATGGTTTGCCGCTAAGCCGGTCGCCTTAGACCAATGTCGTGCCCGGGCCTTTAGGTCTACAACGAACTCCGAAATTCGCGAATCTCTGGCAGAGACAAATCCTCGAAATGTGCGGATTTCGAAATTCATGCATTTCATTAACCATACAGTATTTTCTAAGCTATAAAAGTGATATTGAATGAAATTCTGGTTATGATTGTAACAGAAGATTTAAGTTAAGAAGCCACCCATACCGGATGAGTGCGCATGCGCATGGTAGCGTACTCGGTTGTATCGTATGCAATGTGATAGTAGGTGGCACACCGCTTGCAAGTCACGCAAACTGTGTGTCATCTACTATGACATTTCATACTATACAACACGCACATGCACGTCGTGCGCACACATCCGGTGTATGTCTGTCTTAGGAAATAGTTCATTGCAAGATTATATTTTGAGATTAAAATCTCAATTTCCGAAAATTGATTAGACATGTTCTCTCCGTGACCCGTTGGGTTTAAATTAGTTTCCGAACGATACTAGAGTAAATCAGTTCATTTCTGTTTCGTTTCCGCTTCCTCTTCCTCTTCTTCCTCGATTTCTTCTATCTCTATTTCCTCTTCGATCTCCTCGTCTGACGATTCCCCCTCTTTCTGTAATACGGAAAAGATTATTTAGTAAATTTTATGTTTTTTTTTTATCACGGATTTAGGCATTAGTCCCACTGCGAGCGACTAAGCTATGAGCTATCGGCTATAAAATGAATTAAAGATAAGCGCTCCCGTGCCAATAAGGCACTGATCTCATCGAAAGCTATAAAGCTATGAACTATCGGCTATAAACACAAAAGATACGCACTCCCGTGTCTCTTTCTTTTACACGGGAGTGCGTATCTCTTGTTCGTGTCTATAGCCCATAGTTCATAGCTTAGTAGCTCGCCGTGAGACCAGTGCCTTTAAGATACAGCGATGTTTCTAGTTACTCGCTCAGCTATGAGCTATAAATGTCTGTCTCTGTTGTTCACACTGGAGCGATATTTTTTTGTCTTTTCTATAGCCGCTCATAGCTTACTCGCTCGCGATGGGTCTAGCGCCTTATATTATAAATAAATCATGCGTCATTATTATAATACAACGATAAGCATGAGAACAAATAAATACCTTACCTATAACTATATTATCTGGGTGAATCAACTTGTTTGTCTGTTATTTCCATCGTTACGGTCACCCGAGTCACGCTGATTTTATGCAGAATTATGCTACTTAAACTTTGCAAACATGCAAAATGCATTTTTCTGGTGATGATCGGGCCACCTAGAAGCATGTTTGCATAATTCTGCATAAAACCACAGTGACTCGGGAGACCGTAACCATGGTATTACAGCACGTCGCCAACAAGATTGATTTAATTAATTATCATTATAATTTTCCGTTGGTTTTCTCACCATTTACTAATATAAAAGTCACATTTTGTTTAAATAGTATTTGTACGAATGTTCATGTTACTCGCGGGCGGAATCTTGAATAGGTTGCAATTGCAACCTACTTTTATTTTATGTTTAAAATAATACGATAGAAATAATTATAAGAAGCTGTTGTTTATTTTATAAAACATTTAATAATTTGATTTGTTAGTTAAATTAGATAATTTGTAACTTATTTTAATATTTGAGCAGTTTGCTTGATTTCATGTTTAGTGACGGCCAGCGCCACTGGTGGCGGTTTTTAAAAGTTTAGAGATTCAATCACGTGACAGAAAAGATGTAAACAGATCATAACTTTTACGATGAACAGAAAATATTATAAAAATATAAAAACAAATTGGAAGACTGAAAATGTGTTTCTCTGGAATTTCCGTGGTGGGGGCCTAAGCCTCCATTACAATAGCAATAACGGACAGAATAAAGTTGATTCACCCATCTACAATAATATCAATAATTGTATAGCTAACTATGAATCATATCATAATAAATATAATAATATATCTTACAAGATTTCCTTACTGAAAATCCTTAGAACACTTTGGGATCATGAGACATAAAATAATACGATTTCCTGAAAATATAATTGTTTAGCTATTTCCGGAGGTATCAGCTGTATATTACAATTTCCAGCAATTTTAAAGGTGTGTCGGACGTGAGAAAAAATTACGTACGAAAAAGGAGCCCTATGCGTTTCAATTTGCTCTAATAATTAATTCTAATTTGCTCCATTACTGAAATGTTGTGTACATGCTAATAGCGAAATCAAAAGTTTTTTTATTCTAGAACTTTCAGTATGACCTTCGTATTACGTCTATAATAAAAGAAATACCTCATACAATATGATATTACCGATTTCAAACAAATAACTAAAATAAATTGAATGAGCGGCGGTTTCAAAACTCTATAAAAATATAAATATTTGTTTTCACGAATTTATATTTAACGTTAAATAACTTGTTTGTTCATGCGTCAAAATAAATATTTTCACTTTTCGCACCTTCAGTAAGCCGAAATAACTGAAAATTTCATATTTTTGGGAAACCACATTTAAAATTGTACGAATTCTTACCTCAAACGAGTACTGTGCAAAAGTTTACTATTTCGTTTCTTGGTGGGATTTTCGGGCGATTGTTGTAGTCATCCCATGTTCCTCTCTGCATTATTTTGTACTATGTTAATACTTTGAGCGCCGGGAACTCCCGAGGGGAGTTCTCTGTGGGAGGTCCATTTTCGCTACAAAGCGGAAAAATCACGGGATCGGCTACGAGCGTAGCGCGTAGTACTCGTTGACAATGAAAG
>JALPQI010022176.1:0-27995 GCA_025490895.1 Thaumatotibia leucotreta
TATTACCTAAAATTTTACATTATAAAATTGCTTACTTGCAAATCGTGCATAGGGATGAAATAGGTTGAAGCGAAAATAGAGTCCCTAATTTTAATTTAGGGGCTACCGTTCCCTTATAAATATGATTGATGTTCAAAGTAAGTACTTCAAAGTTCATGCCTGATAGATAGATGGAGATGACAAAAATAGAAGGATGCGGTTTTTTCCCATTTGGCTAAAGAAGTAACAAAAATGGCGCGAAACTCTATTGTTTACGGTTGAAACTTCCGCGCTTGGCCTACATTTCTTCAATGGTATATTGGGAAATAATCAATGAATTATCACTAAACTTTTGATTGGCCGATAATTATTAATTAATAAAAAATACCTATCTTGTTGAATTATTCGACAAAATGTTTACAGGTACTTTTGTTCAGTTTGTGTTATATGAGTCGCATTTAAAAAAATCAATATAAACAAATTAAAAAGTAGTTTTGTTCTAGATTAAAATGTAATAATTTAATACCTGTATATTTTTGCCACAAATAAAATAATAAATACATACCGCTTTAAAATCAAAAGAATCACACAAAAACAATACCACGTTTAAACATTTTCTCAAACATCAAAACTATTTTTAAATTCACTTAAATTTTTATTTTCCAATTAATGAAACAAATACAAACCTAATAACATGTTTCGGTCGCACTAGCACAAGTTGTAGCATGAACGAGAGGCGCGGGCGACCGGCGCGTGCGTCGCTCGAGTTATGTAACGAGACTGCGCGCGCCTTCAGTTTCACAACAACCGCCTGCCCGATTATGATCCGTGTTTGATTATTATATCCAAAACAGATATCGTATTGATAGAAAAAACGTATGAAGTGATCACATTGTTTACCTTAGTTGCCTATCAAAGGGTTTAAGGAGATTTCTTAATAAAGATGACGCTTGGAGCAGGAAAGGCAAGAACCGGTATTTTCTCCATACAAAATAACAGTTGTTTTTCGTGATTTTCCGTACTTCGGTATAGAAATTCTTTGCTAATGGAGTAATTTAAAAATATAATGTTATTAGTTACGTCAAATATTGAGTATTTAGGTACTATATAAAGAAAAGACTCTAAATAAAACAAATATCAACATTGGGCAATTTCGAGATATTTAAAAAAAACCGGTACCGATCCCTGGCTTGGAGACTTTCCCGCTTATTCATAAACGTTTCCTAACGTAGCGAGCCGTTAAGTATAGTTTTTCTCTGTTGGTCAAAGTGGAGATGGGCGGGCGGGTCATGTGTGTAGAAGAGATGATGGACAATGGAGCCGAGCTGTGTTGGACTGGAGACCGAGGACGGGATTTAGGACAGAAGTAGACCACCAGCCCGCTGGAGCGACGACATCACTGAAATAGCAGGGGAAATGTGGATGAGAACGGCAGAAGATCGTAGAGAAAGGCGTGCAATTGACGGAGAAAGGCTGAAGAAGAAGAATTCTATTAAATATTAATTGAATTCCAACCTTACACCACTGGCCGTCAGTTTTTTTTCTGCCAAAAATCTTGAAAAAAAAATTGTTACTTAGTCTCCATTTTGAGTATGTTGCGTTGCGAGTGCACGTTAAGATTAAATATGATAGAGTTTCGGTACCTACTCCAAAATGTATATTAGTTTATAGTGAATCAATATTTTGTATACAGACACACTAAGGGTCTCAAAGCAGTACGAGTTAACAATTAAGAAGCGGTGAGAAGAACTTGTATTTTTAATTAGATCGTAGTTACTGAGTACAATGAAATTAAGGCAGTATTGTGACTGGTGTTCTGTCGAGATTTTTTCTCATGCAACGACAAGTAATGCCACAGGCTATCTCCTAGTTTGTGTCGCAGAAGCTAAAGCGTACTTTTGAGCACTCATTGATATATTTACTTGCAGAAACGTCAGATATTTTATTTAGATTTAGACTGCGTTACCAATAGCTATCGAGTTATAAAGTTATATAGGTAATAAGCTATACAATTACACTATGCACTATGATAGAAAGAGTAAGGATACTTCGTCACTTGATTTATGACTTTGAATTGTTGTCTATGTTGTTTGTTAATAATTTGATATAGCATCTTTCAAAATTTGATAATTAATAAGCAATAGGTACCTATAATTATCATCATTCATCAGAATTGATAAGCATAGGTATATCATCACAATATTTTAACGAGATATTTGTATTATGAGTATTATCTTTATATCTATCCAAATATATAAGTACATAAATATCTATGTATTTTGGAGTTCTCTGAAACGGTCTAAAGCGTTTAATGTTTTCTATAGGTTCTAGTAAAAACTCATTTTACCTAGGTCTCATCTGGAAAATTATATTCTACTTTTTTATTATTATATACTTTTATATTAGACTAGTTTTCGAGTTAACAAACTCGCTCGCACTGATATAGTCAAGTGCAAAAATATGTATCAAAAGAATCCTCTTATAAATATATTAAGTACGATGTTCTTTATTGCAAAGAATTAAAGTGGCATTAGGACATATTTTTCAGCATTTTTATATACCTACCTACACCTTACTTCAGTAATTGCCAGATTTAGATTATCGTCTTTTCGGTGGACATACCTAAAATTAAGGAATTACTGTACTACTTTTGGGATAAAAAATTGACGGTACAATTACGTTCCCCGCGTATAGCCTTAACATAGCTTTATAAAAGCTTAACAGCTTTTATAAAGCTATTAAGCTATTTATAAAAGCTTAACAGCTTTTATAAGCTTTTATAAAGCTATATTAACCACCCAGTTTTGACCACCCAGTGGACGATTTTTGTTTTAACGGCTGACAATAACCCACGTAGGCCTTTGAGTGTACCTACTATAGTTACTATACTGGCATATCTTTGTGCTGTTGCAGCAACGATTGGCCGGTATAGAAATAATTGTAGCGGCACTCGCGGCCTTCCCAAAACAATCGGCGCCGGCCTTCAGGCTCCGATCCCACTGATAAATGCACTTGGGGTTTCCCACCATTTGCCAATATTGTTACTTACACTAATACTCGTATATCTCAAGGTATATTAATAGGGCATTGTATTGAATTAATACTATTACTATTGTAAAATATTTTTTCGTTTTACCTCATCATTATCACAGCTTTACTTATTAGGTAGCTATGCGTATAGACGCATTAGGGTGAAGGTGAAGACACATATCAGCATGCGTACGCATTTTGTCTGATAAAATTGGCCGTTTAGTATGAAACGTGTAAGCATGCGTACATACGCGTGCGGAAAGCCGGACGCAGTCCCATACTAAACTGACATTTTCTATCGACAAAATGCGTACGCATGCTGATAAATGTGTATTCACCCATAGGGGGTTAATACCCATAAACACCACGCTGGGCGATCACTATGACGATACTGGTGCCCATCATAAATAAATAAATGGTCAGTGACACTTTAATCCCTTGGTCGAATCATACGACACCCACGGGAAGAGTTGGGGTGGTGACAAAATGTAGGTATTCTTACTGCCGTCTCCACGCGGCGATTTTACTAAAATGAATTATTTCGTAACACTTCATACATAGAATAACAAATACCACTTTTTGTATCAATTACAAATGTTATTAATACCGAACAGGTAATGTCAGTCATTATGTTATATTGTCAATAATTCGGAGCTCGGTCAGGGACGAAAGAATTATAGCATTTTAGAAGTGACTTCTACAAAAAATGCTTTAGAGATCAATGAAATAATTAAATTGTTTATTGCTTAATTTTTATTTACAAATACTGCTAATTGTGTATACGAATTTGTCCTTGTGGTGACGGCAGTAAGAATACATTTGTCACCACCTCAACTCTTCCCGCAGCTGTCGTAAGAGCCGACTAAGGGATTAAACTTATTTTTTTTAACCGTTATTTTCTTCATAAAAAAAGAACGGTTCTTTTTTCGTTCTTTTTCGTTCTTCGGTATATAATTTGTAGGTTAATGGAGTAATTTAAAAATATGATATTTTAAATTACATAAAATATTGAGCAGTACACAAAGAGTATAAAACATTTCAAAATATTGGGCTATTTCGAGGTTTTTGTAAAATACCGGTTCCGGTCCCTGGATTAAAGTGTCATTGACCATTATTTGATAGAAGATTGATGATGGGCAGCGGCGTCATCATAGTGGACACATTACTGTCATCGCCAATCCGCTTGCCCAGCGTGGCGACTGGCGATTTTGATTATTTACCTCCTAATGCGACTATACGTACAGTTAATAGGAGAGGCCTATGTCCTGCAGTGGCCTGAGATAGGCTGATCATGATGTATGCGAATTAGCTTATTGTATTTATTTAGTTTCACCTGGCCTTGCGAAAATCGTTTTCGAAGTAAGTCCTGAAGTCCTAAAAGTTTGCTTATCTTTACAGTCGTCATCTGATGTATCGAAGCGGTCACGGTGCCCAAAAATATCTGAACGTGGACTCTAACCACATGACAAGAGACGTGCTCAGATTTGTGAATATCTTGGCTGCTACTGTACCTAATAAGATATTGCGAGTTAAATTTGATCCACGTTCGTGTTACCGATTCAGCTGAAATTTTGTGTACCTTCATATGTAAGTCTGATGGAATTTTTATGTGACGAAGGTAGAGAACTGAGCTCTCAGCCCACCTGATGGAAAGCAGGAACTGAGGCCCATGGATATAGCGATCAAAAAGTAGCCTATGAGCTGCCTACCCTGAGGACTTAGATGGATTGCCTCTATCTATGCCAGTAATTACACCGGCTATCTTATCCCCAAACCGAAGCACAGCAGTGCAAATACTGCTATTTAGCGGCAGGTTAACGAGTAAGACGGTGGTAGCTATCCGGGCGGACCCTGCACGAGGTCCTACCACCAGCAAAATATGAAGATATCCTGGAACTGGTCTGATGATGGAGTCGGATGGTGGTTCAATGAGATTATGAGACGACGTAACTTTATCAAGTTCGGGTTCGTTTGACTAGTTTTAAAGAGCGCTATTATATATTATTATTATTATTTATGATAATTTAAGGGCCTGCGCTAGCTGCTGGCGTGGATTACTCGAGACGGACGCTTGTCTAACAAGAAATTGTATGAACGACGCTAATTGGTGCGGGCGCGTGCGACAGATTTTAATAGTGAACGGGACCCGCAAGCGTGCGTCAGCTAGCGTAGACCCTAACAGCTCTTTTTAAAATAATTTATTGGACAAATATAAGCAATATTAGTTTTCTAGTACATAGTTATGTACGTGTTTATTTAAATGGCTGTTGATTCTTCTCAATAGACAATAAATGGTTACATATTGTCTTGTGAAAATAATAAACAGATTCAGTAGTTTGGTGCCGATGACATCAAATCGGCGTCATGCTATGTATACAACGTGCCGCGAGGATTGCGAGAGATTTTAAACTCGAATTTCCTGGGTTTCCTGGTATTATTAACGAATTTTATGTCGTTTGAAATTAAATACCTCAGCACAGTCATCTTTAAGAATCCCCAGTGATACATTTTGTCGCGGCGAGAACGACAATAAATGTATGAAATGAACTGACAGTCGACTCTTTAAGGCGGAGAGGACATCATCACATCTCCGATGTGCAAAATTGGCCAATGAGACCGCATGACAGTGTTTCGAATTTTGAATTTGAAGAATGTAATTGGTCAATTTTGCACAGCTCCACGTCAGTGGAGCCGAATCCTTAAACATGTGCCAGCTCTCTGGGTTTAGGTTTTTTTTCCAGAGATAATGCGTGAGTATTTCTCAAAAAGTAGATAGGTACACGTATGGAATAGTTTCGCGGTCTTCGGGGGCACCTTGTAGGATGTTTTCGAACAGTTATGTTGTATGATCTTTCGTCGACAATCAAAACAATCAACAACGATAGACAACAACAATAATAAAACTGTCCTAAACCTAATGTTAGGAAAGTGATATATTTCATCATCATCAGCCTATGATAGTCCACTGCTGGACGTAGGCCTCTCCTATTAACTATGCGTATAAATGCATTAGGAGGTAAATTCCCATAATCGCCACGCTGGGCAAGCGGATTGGCGATCGCAGTAACATGTCGACTATGATGACGCTGCTGCCCATCATCAATCGTTTGTCAAATAATGGTCAGTGACACTTCAATCCCTTAGTCAACTCTTACGACCCGCAGGATGAGTTGGGGTGGTGACGGTGACAAATGTATTCCTACAGTGATATATTTACTCGTAGAAAAATATAGGTGTCGTAAGGGTCGAATTATGCCCCGGCCACGACATTGGTCTAAGGCGACCAGCGGTGAGCGAATCCATGAGTTGGAGCTTGATGCCGATATGGGTACGAGAGGGAGCACCTTACGTTTTACGCTAAACCGGTCGCCTTAGACCGATGTCGTGGCCGCGGCATTAGGGATTAAAGTGTCGCTGACCATTTATTTGAAGATTGATGATGGGCAGCAGCATCATTGGAGTGGACACATTACTGCGATGACCAACCCGCTTACCCAGCCCACACAAACCTTATTTGAGATTACCGTACGTTTTCACACGAACACTTATGGTTTTCCGCTAAGCCGGTCGCCTTAGACCAATGTCGTGGCCGCGGCGGTAAGCGACCGGCTTAGCGGAAAACGTATGGTGCTCCCTCTCGTACCCATATTGGCACCCCGCTCCAAGTCATGGATTCGCTCGCCGCTGGTCGCCTTAGACCGATGTGGCCGCGGCGTAAGAAAGACATAAAATTCGATTCGTGCCTTTGACCATTTCAAACAATGGCGTCATTGGAGTGAAAAAGATAATAAATTATCCATGATATTTTTTGATTTTCGATGTTAGTGATGCTGATAGATCCTCAGCTGCCATTTCTGTTCGCTTATTGGTCTATATTTCCACAATATCTGGACAACCAGAGCAAAGATGGCGGCCTCGGCGGCATCCGGCGGAAGCTTCGATTACCAAAAAAATACATTCGATATGCTAATCACTCTGATCGCGGATAACATTCGTGGCTGAATGTCATTGGGGTTCCCGGATACCTTGGACAATGTCAATTGGGACTGGCGTAGGTCAATGGGTTTATTTGGAAAGGACACTGCGTCAATATGGACCAAAATCCAACAGAGCTGGGAATACTTACTTACTGCGCTGGCTCTGCTTGCCGTGTGGTGACGGCAGTAACAATACATTTGTCACCACCCTAACTCTTCCTGCGGGTGTCGTAAGAGTCGACTAAGGGATTGAAGTGTCACTGACCATTCTACAAGATTGATGATGGGCAGCAGCGTCATCATAGTGGACACATTACTGCGATCGCCAATCCGCTTGCCCAGCGTGGCGATTATGGGCATTTACCTCCTAATGCGTCTATACGCAAAGTTAATTGGAGAGGCCTACGTCCAGCAGTGGACTAATATAGGCTGATGATGATGATGATGACTGCGCTGGCTCAGCGACCCGAAGTGGAGCTTGGCCTCCGACACTAAGCTCCGCCAGTCCTCCCTATTCTGCGCAGCTTGTCGCCAATCGAAATCGGCTTCTCGAAGCTGACACAAGTCATTTTGGATTTCGTCGATCCATCGGTATCTAGGGTCCACCGGACGCCGTCCACTAGGACGACCCAGATGGACCTTTTTGGCGGCTCGGTGATCTCCCATCCTCTCCACATGGCCGAGCCAGCGAAGTCGAGCAGACTTGCTCTCGCCAATTATGTTGGGCTCGGGCACCAACTCTTCCACTTCTGCGTTGCTCCGGACTCTCCACCCTCCATCCTCTCCCTGAGTAGGCCCCAGAATCTTTCTATAATAGCTTTCTATCATCATCATCATCATCAGCAGCAGCCTGTGATAGTCCACTGCTGGACGTAGGCCTCTCCTATTAACTATGTGTATAGACGCATTAGGAGGTAAATGCCCATAATCGCCACGCTGGGCAAGCGGATTGGCGATCGCAGTAATGTGTCTACTATGATGACGCTGCTGCCCATCATCAACATTTTATCAAATAACGGTCAGTGACACTTTAATCCCTTAGTCGACTCTTACGACATCCGCAGGAGGAGTTGGGGTGGTGACAAATGTATTTTTACTGCCGTCACCACACGGCATTAGCTTTCTAATATAGTAGTAGCTGGGAATAGCGTCATTAAAAAGGTCTGCTTATGCGCTTTATTTCATTCTATTGATGCAAAGTTGGTCCTCAAATTCGAGGATTGGAAGTTGGTCCCCGTCACTCCAACGAAGGCGTCATTGGAGTGATAGAGAAAAAAAATCGAATTTTGCGGATTTCGAAGTTCGCGGTAGGGCTGCTGGAAAACTGAATGACGGAACAATTGAATTTAACAGTCCCATTGACGTCACCCACTTCAACAGAATTTTAACTTTGACACCATATCCTATAAAATCAATATGTTACAGGGTAGAAAGGCGACGTTCCTTCCCGCTACCGACCGAGTCTACCAATCATTACGATGAACTTTCAGTATAGTACCAACATCGAAATATCTTTAAAAAAAATTAACCCCTCATACATAGCGAGTGATTAGTTAGAGTCATCATACATAGAGTGATGGATCGAAACATGTCGAGCAATTATGTAACCCGTGTGATAAATATTTAAATATGATTAGTTAGATAGTATATTTATTTTCGATGCAAGTGCAAATTTTTTTTTTCCACGAGGGTGATGGTTAGAGCCCGAGTGAAATGAGGGCGACAATCACCCGAGTTAAAAAGAAGTTTTTACACGTGTATCGAACGACTTTTTTCATAACAAGTGCTTTAAAAGAGAAATTAACGAATGCGAAGCGTGCGCAAAGTTTACTTTTCCGCACTAGTTAGGAAAAGTAAATTTTCCTTGTACGCTTTCGATGTTGGTCCCATACTGAAAGTTCATCGTACTGGTTGGTAGACTCGGTCGGTAGCAGGAAGGGGAAGGATCGTCGTCCCTTCCACCCTATGACATAGGTTAAACTTTCGTGAGACATAACTATCCCCCTTATTCGTAAACGTTTGTTAACTTAACAAGCCGCTAATATGTTTGCCCCTTTTGTTCTTATGGACACATTGTTAAGACCAAAGTATAAACAATTATTAGCGGCTTGTTAAGTTAGCAAACGTTTATGAATAAGGGGGTTTAGATATAATTAAACGGTTAAACTCACGTGTATTTTAGTCACTTAACTACTAAAGAATACCTAGGTTCTCCGAAACATATCGCGCGTAGTGAGGATTGAGCATCTGTCGTCGTAGGTGGTTGTGTCAAGTGCAATTTCTGAATTTATTTATGTTATAACATCAATAATATATTAACTGTGTCAAATTAGTGTCAGCACTTTATACAAACTGCATTTATCATCACACTTGCTGTCTAAGCACGCCATTGCTTGCGTGCGTAGCGGGAGTAACAGAAAAGTGAAATTCCCTAGGGAGTAAAAGAAATGTCAAAACGTCTATGATGTCATTTAATAATAATAATATTAATTTCTTAAAACTTATTTTTTTGTCGACAAGTGTGATGAAAAACATTGTAACCATCACGGTCGGTAAGCGGAAGACTAACTCGAGTCATCATAAAAGCCCTCAGCCTGACGGCGTCGGGCTTCTAAAATTCTCGTTAGTAATTCCGTGCATACCTCCCTTGATGCACAATGTATTATTACACGAATGACGGAACCTTTAATGGGCTATAGAAGGCAAAGTTTTTGAAGCTGAGCATCAAATTATAAAATTATTTCAACGATTGTTCTAATATGAGCTAATTAGGCAATGGTCGCTGCACGATATCACAATTAAACAGTTGGAATAAAAACATAATTCGGTAGGATTGCGGCCAATCATTCGTCAGCGCGGATTTACTTATACCTGACTACCTTGAAATCATTTATAAATTTACTCGTCGTATACACGTAATAACGTTAAATTATATCAGGGCCAGGAACAACTTTAAAATATTTAAGCAATTTTTCCACATTATTTCTACCAAGATTAATGTATGACGTGAGGTTTGAAATCACTAAATTGACATATTTATTTATAAATAAAAAACAACTACTATAAGCGGACCTATCTAGACCGAGACTACTATATGTATTGGACCAAGTACAGTCAAAGACAAAATAAGGTGTACACAAAAATGTTCAAAAATATCTCCCAGTGCACTCTAATCCTGTGTAATAAGAACGTCGTAACATATTTATGAGCGGATTCTTTCGATACTTATTTTTGCACTTGACTGTACCCAGTACCTACACTTATGTAGCTACTTATACCTACTTATGTAATTTATTAAGGGCTGCTTTTTCAATTCCTAGATAATGTTATGCGGTAGTTTAAATTATCATGATCACTATCCTTTTATCAAGTCATGAAGACAAATAGGATAGAGCTTACATTTATCTGACAGATACTATTAACAAGGGATTGATAAAACAGGCCTAAGTACACGATCTACTTTTAAATTCTAAAAAAAGTTCGTGAAAAAGTACTTATGCAATGTGTATTTAAGTGTTTTCAAAGAAATTGGTTCTAATGTTTCCCTATAACCATATAAAAAAAATAGTAGCCATTTAAAACAAATACGACACTTAATTAAAAAAAGCATGCATCGGCCGGGAATCGAACCCGGGCCGCCCGCGTGGCAGGCGAGCATTCTACCACTGAACCACCGATGCTTATGAACGTTACATCGAAATTACCAACCGGTTGGCGTAACTGACCAAGATATCGGTATCTGATGACGTCATCTCGCACATGCGCGAGCCACGCGTAATCGCTTAAACTAAAACCATTCTTACGACATTCGCATATAGTTGATTATCGCTTCATAGGTATTTTCTCTTTCAATATTAGACTTTGTGATAACTACAAGTGATAAATGATAATATTTGCGGTTTCATTCATTGCCAGTTTGTGTTCTACATAACTTTTAAGTACATACTAGTGTTATAATAATAATTTATGATTAATTGATTATGATTAATTACCACATCATCATCATCTTCAGCCTATGTATGATAGTCCACTGCTGGACTTAGGCCGCTCCTAATAACTATGCGTATAAACGATTAGGAGGTAAATGCCCATAATCGCCACGCTGGGCAAGCTGATTGGCGGTCGCAGTAATGTGTCCACTATGATGACGCTGCTGCCGATCATCAATCTTTTATCAAATAGTGGTCAGTGACACTTCAATCCCTTAGTCAACTCTTACGACACCCGCAGGGGGAGTTGGGGTGGTGACAAATGTATTCTTACTGCCGTCACCACACGGTACAAAAATTAACACAGATGTTTCTAAAATTAGGTTCGCTAATATTCGTATGCAGGTTAAATTCATTGTATCAACTTTCGCTGCTACTCGTCATCAATCAATGTACGTATCGATATTTCTCGTTTAGATTTTTGAGTTGTCACGGCCACGGCCATGTGCCGAAAGTTAACGTCACCTAAGTTTATTTTTTTATATTTTTATATATGAATAGAAAGCTCGACGCAGGGGCTACTTCACAAATAAATATCAAAATATTGGCCCTCCTGGATACCCTCATCTTTCGAACATGGTCGTGACTCGTGACCCACTTGTCAAACTAAATAAGAAATACCCATTTTTACACTGCTAATACTTTATTAGAAGAAAAGTGCCTCATTTGCTGGCGCTATTATCTCATTAGCTCCTAGACAATTTGTTCCTTAAGGTGCGTTCAAACCAAAAGAGCATTCGCTGTTCTATCCCCCGCTCTACGAAACCAACCAATCACGTTTTGTGTAACGATCAAATTTCGTTGGGGGATTAGAATAGCGAATGTTCGTTTCGTTTGAATGCACCTTTAGGTACGATATTATCTCATCAGCTCCTAGACAATTAGTTCCTTAGGCTTGAAACTGACGTGTCCAATTAATTGACCAGGGTACGGGCACATCGCCCCGAAGACCCAGACCGGGAAGGTGGTGACCATCTTCTACGCAATCCTGGGCATCCCACTCATGCTGCTCTGTTTATCCAACATTGGAGACGTCATGGCCTCTTCCTTCAGGTAACACACACCGGATGAGCGTGAGATAAAATAAATGTATATAGTAAGTTATTTGAAACACGGGGCCCTACCATGATCTCTTAAATGTGATTCAGTTTAGGTTAGGTTAGACTGACACATCGCGATTCAGTTGAAGTCCTAAACTGAATCGCATTAGTAAATCGTGGTAGCCTCCTAGTTTAGTTCAGAAACCTAAACTGAACGTCTCGATTTGCTACCATGACATGACGTCTTTCATTCAGAGCCGCATTTAGGTCCTAAAATCATGGTAAGGTCCCTGTTTCGATAAAAGCTTCACAAGTAAAAGTCGATTTGCTAATTAATAGTTGTAGGCGCGCTAACTATCAATAATAACATTAATAACTAAATATTAAGCCTAGTTACAGTACTTACTTTACTGCACTATTTCCGTTTTCCGTAGGTACCGTTTTTTCTATGGGTCAAATTTTGGAATTTGTCATAGTGCTCGCGTCGCGGGCAAAGGATTCGCGAAATTTTAACAATGTAGGTGTATGTTTTTCTTGATCATATTTTAGAGTACCTATACTACCTATTTAATTTTTCACACAATATCGATTACGATATAGTGTGTATAGTATATATATAATATTTGTTGTGTATATTTCATATAAGTTCAGACGAATGAAGTCTAACAGCTCACTGAGATAATAATAATTATAAAAATCACTGTCGCGGCAGATATCCAGACCCTCTTTTTCAGTATTCCTATCCTTGTAACCTATTCAAATTAACCCATATAGCCGAGTTATTTTTAAAGTCAGGTATTTATAATCAGCTAACTCCCTTATTCATAAACATGTCGGTTTGCTAAGTTAGGAGACAACTTAGCAAACCGATAAGTTTCGTTTGTTACTTTATGTGTTATCAATATGTCTATAAGACCGAAAGGGACAAATTATACTTATGGGTATGTTTAGTTAAGTAAGGAGACGTTTATGAATAAGGGGGCATAATACAGTGTGTTACCATGACCTTTATGGGTAAACGAAATTGGCTAATAATAATAATACGCATTACTGCAACTCCTGCTTAGTTGTCAAATGAGTGGCTGCAGACTGTCATTCATCATCATCATCAGCCTATGTTAGTCCACTGCTGGACGTAGACCTCTCCTATTAACTATGCGTATAGACGCATTAGGAGGTAAATACCCATAATCGCCACGCTGGGCAAGCGGATTGGCGATCGCAGTAATGGTAAAATGGTCAGTGACACTTCGTCCCTCGGACTGTCATTGTCAGGCGCTAATTAACGATTCTAATAAAAGGCGGCATGATGTAAACACATTGTATAGTACAATACAATAATTAATGGTGATTTTGCAGGTTCCTGTACTGGCGCGTGTGTTGCTACGTGTGCACTCGGCCTCCGAAGCGGCGCCGCCGGCACCATCCCTCCATCAGGTAGGGCTCCGGAAAGCATGTGAACAAGGCTTAATAAGAAAAGAAAAAGGCAGAAAAATAGCGCTGATATCGGTTTTATTTCGAACCGACATAAAAAGCGCGAAAGTTTAGAACTTAATTTTTTTATCATATTTATAAAGATAAAGATAAAGATAAAGATAAAGATAAAGATAAAGATATTTTATTTGCTAAGGACACACAGATATACAAGTACAGATAGTAGGTACAACACGGTTTCGGAAGCAGGTATCCTGTCGTCATCCGACATGCAAATTATGTTTAGAAATACAAACTACCTATATTTATCATTAAAATTAATACATTTACTTTAAATTGGTAATTATTTGATATTACTATTATCATTAATCATTAAGGATTTCAATTCATTAATAAAATTATACATTTTGTTTCCTTTCTGGTATGCAGAAATTTGACAAGAAACTATCCAATTTATATAAACAATAGCCCAAAATTATTTTTAAAATTATTAAAATTCAAATTACACATTTATTATTACATATTTATTACATTTTTATTAATAGTAAGTCAATTTATAATTCCCTTCCATTCGTTCGTTCGTTCACGCGTTCCGCCATTTTCACTACATCTTTCATTTGATCAACGGCCATGACGGCAATCGCACAAGCTTCAAAAACATGGCACCCGCGTTTAACTAACGATTTAGTGAGCTAAAACAGCTAATCATTTTGCTCAAGACTATCAACGTGGATTCATCGAAACATTATTCATATTTTTAGTTATTCATATTATAACTTCATGTAACCTAAATAAACCGGTTTATTCCACAAGTGACACTGAGCTGTCGAGTGACAAGTTGACAATAAACCGGGTCTGAATGATCTAAAACCGGTTCATTTGAAATAAACTTTATGTTAACATTCTAAGGTTCCTTTCAAAACTGGTAAAAATATAACGGGTAACTGAAATATAAAGGCTTTTCGTTAAAAACCGGTTCGAAAATTTTACCGATGTTCGAGCCCCGCATGTGATTTCAATCAATCTCAGCCAGGGACCGGAACCGTTATTTTCTCCATACAAAAGAACGGTTCTTTTTTTGTTCTTCGGTATATAAATTCTAACATAATGGAGTAATTTGAAAATATGATATTGTACATTACATAAAATATTGAGTAGTGCATAAAGAGTACGAAACATTTAAAACTATTGGGCTATTTCAAGGTTTTTGTACAATAACGGTTCCGGTCCCTCATCTCCGCCGAGAGAGGGACCAAAAGACACATTAAATCGAATGTGAAGACGGAGCAGGAGTTCTCTTCAAATTATTCATAGCAACCCGCCATTGGATTTCAGTTATCATTACCAGTAGACTTAACATACAGACTAGGGAACCGTCCCGATTTTATTAATGTAGGTAAATTTAGTAAAAGACGGGTAGTCAATAGACTACCGCCGCGAAACATCGCGGCGATTAAACCTGAATGCACGAACGTCTCATTTACGTAAACCGAAAACCAAGTCTGTCAGTAAGACCAGCGTCTTTGTTATTTTGGGTTATTTTAGAGGAATTTGTCTGAGATGATTTACTTAAAGACTGGTTTTGCCAGGCGATCCGTTCGTGGCAGCCGCCACGGGTCCACGCGACGCAAGCGCCCGCCGGAGCGTGCCCACTCCGACACAGAATGCAGGTAAGTACCAGTCACCATCAGCACAGATCAGAGAATGCTCCATCAGATATATCATAGCTTCCGGAGCGCTCAAAAGTATCTGAATACCCCTATCGTCATGGCAATAAAGGCGTGTCACCTGCAATGCCACCGAAGTCACGGCGTTTGAAACCCTCGTAGAAGTGCCCTTTCATTTTGTAACGAAAGTCATACACACTGTATATGTACTCGTAGTATGCACTGTCCAACAACATTTGGCAGTAGAAAAAGGTGCCTTTAAAAATGTAGGCATGTAGGTATTGCTGACCGCTTATAGAAAAATTTCATAATAATATTTTAGCGTATATAATGTCCCACTGCGGGGCACAGGCCTCCTCTCATATATGAGAGGGATTGGGCTATGGTCCCCACGCTGGTTACATATACCTTTGAATTTCTTCGCGGATGTATGCAGAAAAATTGAATAGGCCGCCTTTTTACTGCCAAAGGTTGTTAGAGTAGAACTTGGTAACAAAAAAATGTGATGTGAAATTTTGTTTTCATTAAAATCTTTAACTACATATAGGTAACATTTTTTTTTGTAATCGATCCTTTGCGCCTTCTCTCACTTAAAGACATCGGCAGGTACCGCGATAGCGGCTATAGCAGCGGCCGCGGTCGTCGAGGTCGCTTACCGCAGGGCAGTCTGCGAACCGCCTCGCAACCGCCTCTGACTCGCACATACGGTAATATTTCGTAAACTTCGTTCATCTGTTTCAAACGCAATCCAACCGGCGTCATTAGTGTGACAGACCCGAAAATTCTAAATTTCGAAGTTCACGTTGCTTATGTTGTCGTCTTAAGGCACCCCAGAGGTGGAAACGGCCTTCACAAGATAGCGCCACGCCTCTCTCGGCAACACTTTTAGCCTCCCTCCAGCTCAGGCCAACCGTACGGAGGTCGTTTAAGACGGATCGCTGCCAAGAGTGCACTGGCCATCCAGGAGGTCGGCTGCCAATCAAACGCGAAGCGAGGCTTATACAGGCGCTTAAACGTTGAGTTCCTGCGTTATAATAGCGTGGCAGAAGGAGTATTTTTATTATAGGGTTGGGGTGTACAGTCGCCATGAGGTATTATATGGGAGCGGCCAGGATTCTCACAAATATCTGAGCAGACCTCTATTGTTAAAGCGTTAGAGTACATGTTCAGATATTTTGAGCACCGTTGGCTGAGCACCGAAAGAGTTAAGACATGTCATGTAGCTTGTTACCCCTCTAGCCTTGCCCCCATACAGCAGAAATAGACTCAGATAAGCGCTAGGCCTGTTAATTAACTAAGTTACAATTAGGAGTTTTAGTAAGCCATGACAGAAAGATGGGAAAGAGTGACGTTGGTTAATTGTGTGTTCCAGAACCCAGAGGGTACGACAGGGACGGTTCTCCGGTGCGGTATGATCGCTACGCCAAGGACCAATATGAGGACGATGGTACGTTTAATCGTTTGTAATTTTCATTGTTGAATCTACATTATTATATATTTTGTCGTCATTATTTTCTATCAATCGCTTGAGATTATTTTATCGCCCATATGAGTATATTTAAGGGAACTGGATACACTTGTACACTTATGTAACTTTTGCGAACACTTATGGAACTTACTTCAGGCAGCGCTTCCAAATCGTTTACATTTAGCCGCTAAACTTTTTCATTTTGGTTCCAAATAATTCTATTCTACAGACAAACGGGTCTTAATCGCGTAAACTTACGTTTAATTATATCCTGACGTTTCGGGCATGACGTTACACCCGTGGTCGCAGGCAGACTGGCGAGAGAATGTATCAACACCTTCCTAGTGACAACCCTAGCCTAGAAGTGAATAATCAAGATCAAGTGCCCGTTTGTCTGTAAAATATGAGTGATAATCGTGAAAGTTTAAATCAATCAATTCTATTCTATACCTTATATTGAGCTTTCATTCCCACTTGAGAGTAATATTATATTTAACCCTTTTACGGGCTAGACTCAAAAAAATCCTGGGTTCAAGCCTCAAATACAAAAAGATAGTGTAAAGGTGCGTGCAGACCAAAAGAGCATTCGCTGTTCTATCCCCCACTCTACGAAATCAACGAATCACGTTTCGTGTAACGATCGAATTTCCTAGAGAAAGGTCATAGAACAGCGAATGCTCTTTTGGTCTGCATGCACCTTTATAGGATGGTCGTTTTTAAGACCGGTGCCCTATAAAGGGCTAAAACCATTAATCGAAACCAAATTGCCTTACTTACAGAAGACTTCCCCAAAATATCCCTGCCCTTAAAAGACTTAGAAGCAGCCCTGCAAGACTTAAACGACCACCAAATGAAGGCGTCCAAAGCCGATATCCGGAGCAAGTCCCTCCCAAGACCCTCAAAATCCAAACCTGACTTCGGACCTCGAGATTATGATTATGACCCTGCGCCTAGAGATCGGAGAGACTTTGATCCTGGGCCGAGGGACCGTAGAGACTTTGATCCAGGTCCAAGAGGCAGGGACTTTGACCCTGGTCCTAGGAGCAGAGACATCGATCCAGGACCTTCCAACCGTTTTGAAATGCACGATCTGTACGACGTTGACTATGAGAACTACAGGGAAAGGAAGGCTTTGCAAGAAAGAGATTGGAAAAGGAACGATAGAGACAGGGATTATGATCCTGAAGATGATGATTACGAGTTTGACAGTCCAAGGGGAAGAAGGTGGGATCGTCGGTAAGTTGGCCTGCAGCGTTGATAGCAATTGAAACACCGAAAAAAAATGTTTCGAAGAGGTTGTAGACCAATTTTAGCTTATGCCTGGTTCACATTATTCCAGTTCAGTAATCTAGCGGTCTAATCCAGTCCAGTGCTGGACTGGAGCATATCGTTTACATTATTTTAGTAGTATCTTAAATAATGTAAACGATATGCTCCAGTATTTTAAGAGTAGCTGGATTAGAAACACATCGCTGACAATGATGTAGCACTGGTTTGGAACTGGAATGGCTTTCCACATTATTCCAGTGCCGCTCGATTGGGTGAGCTGGAATGAAAAGTTGACGGTCTTTCCAGTCACTGGACTGGAATGCTCACTGGAATGGAAGCATTCCAGTACTGGATTGGATTGCTGGGCTGGAATGCTACTGGAATAATGTGAACCGGGCATTACAGTTTTACGGTAGTTCTAAAAACTATCTACCTACCTTTGGATTTTACGTAAATGGATAATGCACATGCTTGAGGCGCTAGGGACCGTATTGATGACACGACACGAAAACTTGGTACCTACTTAGCGCCAATAAGTTGCCATCTGCCGTTTAGCTTCCAGCGTGCTTTCCTTCCTAAGGCCTTATTATTATTATCACGGACTTACTAAGTCACATACTTTTATCCGGATCACTCGCACCAAATCGCGAGTACGAGCGGGATAAAAAAGTCAGACCGCGTTAATAACGAAGTGGCAGCGCAAGGTAAGCACACTGTAGAAATAGTAGATTGTGTCACAGGGGATCAAAATGGTATATTTCCGGCGTAGTCGTATATTGAATCCTGAATGGAGCGACGGATTCCACAATTGAATCCCGGCCGTAGGGAGGGATTCTAAAGTGGAATCCTGAGCGTAATGAAGGATTCAAGCGTTAACGCCCAAGACGAAATAATTTTGATACCGTGTGACACATACTGCTTTTCACCTATGAGAGAAATAAAAGATATATCACATATTTAATATTTATGCAAATATTCGATTCTGAAGAAATTTTTGTCAATCATGAACGTACTATTATTTATTTTCATATTTCATTGTGATTTTTTAGGCTGGCAATATAAAGTCGCAAGATCGCAGTAATATTGTTCCTTGAACAGAAAAGTGCCACTTTGATCCTAGCAGGGAAGAAAAGACCCGTATTCAAATAGGTGGTGTGAAAATTCTTTTGTTTTTCTCACAGAGCAGACCGCTACGACATCGATCGCGACCGGGACGACTACGGGCACGAGCGGCGCGCCAACCGGCGCGCGCGCAGCGCCCTGTACGACGGCGAGCGGCGCTGGGACGACTGGGACGGGGATAGGCGGGAGCCGGATGTGGAAGGGGGACGGAGGCTAAGGCGGCTGTTTACTACTGATGAGAGTGCCAGGCCCCGTGTAAGTCACCATCAGCCTATGATAGTCCACTGCTGGACGTAGGCCTCTCCTATTAACTATGCGTATAGACGCATTAGGAGGTACATGCCCATAATCGCCACGCTGGGTAAGCGGATTGGCGATCGCAGTAATGTGTCCACTGTGATGACGCTGCTGCCCATCATCAATCTTTAATCAAGTATGGTCAGTGACACTTTAATCCCTTAGTCGACTCTTACGACACCCGCAGGAGGAGTTGGGGTGGTGACAAATGTATTCTTACTGCCGTCACCACACGGCCCGTGTAAGTATATCGAGTATATTAGGAGTATATTAGATTTCAATTATTACTTTGTTAAAGTCATGACACTCAATTACCATAATTTACGCTTCGAGACCTTATCTCCACGTGCATTACGTCATCATCAGCGTACATCATCAGCCTATCATATAGATTCCTACGATACCCGCAGGAGAAGATGGGGTGGTGACAAATGTATTCTTACTGCCATCACCATACGGCCTTATGCGGCACGGCCTCTTAATTAATATAATAGGCGTTGAACTGGCAAATTGCATTCCGAAAATTTAAAAAGATGCGAAATATTTACTGACTTACATGGATTCTAATCCAAAAACAATTATGCATGAAATCGAACCCTGTACTGTTGACGAAGTCACAAAAATAATAAATAACCTTGACGCAAATATTACTACAGGGATTGATAATATTAGTACCAAATCAATGAAATGTATCTCAAATCTTTTAGCCGGTAACCTTACAGATTGTATAAATAATTGTCTTCAATCGGGCATATTTCCCGACAGCCTAAAAGTAGCAAAGATCACACCAATACATAAATCAGGGTCGAAGACTGACCCTGGAAATTATCGCCCGATATCTGTCTTACCTGTTGTATCGAAGATTTTTGAAAAGATTCTGTATCAAAGACTAGATAACCACCTAACTAACCTGAATTTCTTAACTCAACAACAATATGGCTTTAGAAAATCATCTAATACACTTTCAGTAACAATCGATCTTGTTACCAAAATAAAAACTAATATTGATCAGAAAAATGTTGCTTTAGGTGTTTTTATCGACTTAAAAAAGGCCTTCGACACTGTAAGTCATCCCATACTTATGCAGAAACTCGAGAATCTAGGTATAACAGGTACAGCCTACAACATATTTAAATCTTATTTGACAAATAGAACCCAAATTAACTAAACTACCTAAGTGATCCGATATCAGTTCAGTGTGGAATACCACAGGAATCTATATTGGGACCCCTGTTATTCTTAATCTATGTTAACAATGTCTGTTCCATAGGCCTATCAGCAGAAGTCACTCTTTATGCTGATGATACAATACATGTTTATTTTATTTTGGTAGGAGTCTTACAGATCTTGTTGAGAAAGCACAATCAGACATAAATCTATAGCACGTGGTGTCAAAGCAACTTGTTGACAATAAATACAAAAAAAACTTCTTACATGATCTTTGCTGCCAAAAATAAAAAGCTTTTACACCACCCTACTATAAGCATAAATAATGATACCATAAATCGTTCTTCCTGTGAAAAATATCTAGGTTTACTATTAGATGATAAACTAAACTGGAAATGCCACATACAAAAACTTAGATCCAAGTTATCTGCCTTAGGTGGGGCCTTAAGAAATTGTACTGGCTGTATACCTCATAAAGCTCGAACTTTAATATACAACTCATTAGTAAAGTCTCATCTACAATATTTAATAGAAGTATGGGGTTGTGCAGCTAAGACTAATCTAAAAGGTCTACAGTCAGCGCAAAATAAGGTAATAAAACGTCTTTTCAAATATCCTCAGCTTACAAGAACGAAATTACTATATACAAACACTAAACTATATAATTTAAAACAACTGTACACATACTGCACCTGCATACTCATCAACAGGTTACTCACACTGAATATACATTCGCAAATAATACTAACCAAAAGGAAATTTAGACACAACCTGAGAAATACCAACAAAATTAAATTATTTAGACACAGAACTGGATATGGAAAAAGAAATATTATATCTGAAGGCGCACAAATGTATAATAATTTACCGAAACATTTGAAAGAATCTCAATCAGAAAGCATGTTTAAAACTAAGTTAAAAGAATATATACATGATAATGTTTAATGTTAAGATACCTAAGACGTAAGATGTGTTGGAATACCATGTTACATTAATGTTATTATTTTTTGTAATCTCATGTAAGTGAACCGTGTTCTTATGAGAAATAAATATCTTTAAACCGAATTTTCAAATATTTAAACATAGGTAAATCTTAGAATTAACATGAATTAAAAAACTAAAACTTTAAAATGATTTTAAATAAATTCTGCGATTCTGGTATAGCGTGAGAGATGGCATGGCGCTGATGGATCCACATTTTTTTCTGTAACAAATCAAATGACTTGTTAAGAACATCTTCCATCTTTTTTAAATTACATGTCATACAACCACAGACGCCGTCACCCGAGCGCGATTACTATAGCGATGATGCCGTGGCACCTGCGCCGCGCCGAGTAAGACCTGCTGGTAAGAAATAAGGCCCTTTTGTCTCAATTTTATATTTATAAAACAACTTGAGTAATTGCCAATGCCCTCCTATTAACTATGCATGTGGACGCATTAGGAGGTAAATGCCCGTATTGCCACGTGAGATATCGGGTTGGCGATCGCAGTAATATCTCCACTATGTTGATGCAGCTGCCCATCGTCTATCTTCTATAAACGATATTCAGTGACACTTTAATCCCTTAGTCGACTCTTACGACACTTATGCGAAGCGTTGGGGTGGTCACAAATGTATTATTTCTGCCGTCTCCACGTAGCAACAATTATTCCAAAATAATGTTTTCGATTTTGTATGATTGATTGTGATGATTAATTGGACAAATACCAAATTTTCAGCTGCTGCCTGGGGCTCCAGACATACTGACATTTACGAAGAAGATCCAGAGCCCATAAAACAAGAGGTGAGACTACTTGGCCATACTATCGTCTTTTTCGTATAGTTTGACCTAGTATTAGTAGTAGTTTACTAGTTAGGTACTACTAAGAGTAAAGCTGTCAGCCTCCGTAGCCTAGTTGGTAGTGACCCTGCCTACGAAGCTGGAGGTTTCGGGTTCGAATCCCGGCGAGGGCATTATTTGTGTATTTGTTTATCACAAATATTTGTTCCTTGGTCATGGATGTCTATGTATATTATAAGTAGCTATATGTATATGTCTATTATATATATCGTCGCCTAGTACCCACATCACAAGCCTTAATTGAGCTTACCGTGGGACTAGGTTGATTTGTGTAAGATGTCCCAAGATATTATTATATTAGATATTATTATTAAATTATATTAAGCATCCGACACTCCTGGTAGTTCTGTAGGCTTATGATGGTACCACGTCTAATCGTTTGTCGTTGTAGCCGTCACGTTCTAACAAGTATACTAGTGCGAAAGTGACGCGTAGCACGATAAATATACAAAACGGGACCATCATAAGCCACCTGATAGCAGCTAGCTTGCCTGGTGCTGTTGTTATAATATTTTCACAAGATCTTCAAAGTGATATCTAATTTGTAAAGACGTTTCACAAAAAATTAAGATGGAAATAAATACCTACTTCAAACTACTTGAAACCTGTCGAATAATCAAAATTCTTAATTGCTTAATCCAGATAAAGCCAGTGCCGATCTGGTTATGCGTGTTCCTGGTGGCGTCGTACATCGTGGCTGGTACCTTCCTCTTCCAGCAGTGGGAAGACTGGAACTACCTGGACTCCGCCTACTTCTGCTTCATCACGCTCACTACCATCGGCTTCGGGGATTTCGTACCTGGGATGAAGCTGCAGGTATGAAACTGTAACTAACCACCGCTTTGAGGCCCTCCTGCACCTATTTGAGCCAAAATCGTGGCGAATGATGAAATATCCATGAAATCTATGATTCGTTTAATCTAGTTGGTTGTTATAGGTAGTTCCACAAGAGTTGAGGTCAAACACACACATCAAAATGTCATGCAAACACAAGTAAAAATTGAAATTAGCATTCTTTTTTCGTACTGACAGCAAATTTAATTGCAACTGTTAAGGTGCAAACCAAAAGAGCATTCGATGTTCTAGCACCCGTTCTACGAAATCAACCAATCACGTTTTGTGTACCGATCGAATTTCGTAGAGCGGGAGGTTAGAACAGCGAATGCTCTTTTAATTTGAACGCACCTTAAGAATAACCAAAAACTTTGTTCAAGGGATTTGCTTCAATATTTTGACGCAAGTCACATTGAGTCATTCTTTAATTTACTATTGTTTTGAAATTAGTACTTCATTTAGATGTGTGTGTGATCATTTACCTCAACTCTTGTGAAATTACGAGAAACATACTAGCATATCTATCTATACCATTGCTTAGTATCAATAGTCAAGAAAATGTCGTGTTGTCCCGAAATAGAAAGCATTGCAGAATGGAATCAAGCTATTAATATTTAGATTGAGTTCTGAATGATCAGATATTTATTAATTTTTTTTGTCTCAAGGGCCGAACCGACTCAACAGTGGCAGCCGTGCACTCCATCGCTCTCTGCTCGTTGTACCTCCTATTCGGCATCGCCCTGTTGGCCATGTCCTTCAATCTGGTGCAGGAGCAAGTCCGAGCGAACGTGGCAGCGCTCGCTACTAGACTTGGCATCATTAAACCTCGGGATACTGATGACTACTGACCTGTGGACGCAAGAGTTGTCATTGGGTGTCGAGAGAATCAACGTGCCTTCATTCTTCTTTCATGACGTTGACGATAGCTGATATGTCCAATGATACAAGAGCTGGCCATATGAATAAAGCCTTTCCTGAGTGGGCAACAACATGGTTGTACAAGACTTAGTGTCAGCAAACCTTGAGACACGGACGATGTAGAAGCTTGCCGTGTGTGTTAAATTTGTCCTGAACGAGAAGCAGGTCAGCTACAAATACCAGGAGACTTTAGCATTAATAAATCTCGACTACTGTAAAAATCCACTGCCCTGGTACAGAAACTGATGATGGTCTTAACCTGGTGCGAGAACATATCCACGATAATATAGCCGCATTTGCCTCAATACAAGTGACGTGGAGAGTGCGGTAAAGCTAAGCAAACCATAAATAAGACTTTTTGGAGAGTTTTGATAGTCAGGTTGTTATTTTTGAAATATGTATGTAATGTTGTTTGTCCATCATATTAAAATTATATAAGCTCTTGAAAACTAAACGAGTTAGATAGGTAAATTACATTGTAAAAAATACATTTATTAACTCAAATCATAAGATTATTTTATTCAAACAAACCTTCCTGCGTCCCACGTAGTTACCCAAGTACCCCTGCTTCAATACTACGAGTACAATTTAACTTTTCAAAACCCGAACGGTTGATGGGAAAATTCAAGTGGTAATTGAAAGTTGAAAAAAGTACCTAATAAGAATACCTGGATATTTTTTAGAGTGTTTCTGACGCCTCCTTAAGGCCATATTCTTTGACCTCTCAACGCTAGTTTTAAGAGTCATCCAGCCTCCGCTAATACCCGTGACAGTCGCCGTCAATGATGACGTGATACTGTAATACTCATAGTGAAAATATTTACAGTACTACAACTATGTGACTAGTGTGAATCGAAACGACATAGTGTAACTTAATAATAATATAAGTGATTAATTTATAATCTGGCAAGCTCTAGCAAGCCATGTGTAAAGTAGACGGTAAATTTAGAAAATACACGGATGCGAGACTATCCCATTAATATTTAATACGAAACTCGTTATAGATCCGCGGTCCTATAATGCGTATCAGGCGTACAATTTCATAAAAAAATATGCAAACATGCTGATTTTCAAAATTTTTGATATCAGGACTGTCCACGAAAAAAGTATATAATTATACATGATGATTAGGCTTAGGACTTTTCATAGCATATCGTGGTTCTAAAATCCTTGGAGCCGCTATGTGTAAAATTTTCGAAGTCAAAGTCAAAGTATATTGTAATATTAAATATAATGATTTATACCTACTGTCACATCGTTACTGACTTAATTTTAATACGTAATAAATTTTAAAAATCGAACTTGATATCATAAAAAGTGCATACGAAATTAGTTATATCAGAAACCATAAAAAAAAACTAGACAATTAGGTTCAAGACAAACTAGAAAAAGTCTTAGATCGGAAATAGCGATGAAAATGGCGAAAGTATCATGTTGTTTTTCTCGAAAGTTTCGAATTTTTCGTATAAATTACATGTAGGTTCCGAACAAAAAACAAAACTGACGTTTGTCGACTTATGCGACTTAAGATACCCCCGGCTAAGATCGGATGACCGCAATAACTACTGAAATAGTAAAATTTTTTTTTGCTCACTGGCTGTATTATGCATGACGCCATTTCACCCCGCCCCTCTCGCTAGTATGCAGCAAACGCTCAGCCGCATCAGTCGTGAGCTACGAACGTTTAAAAAAAAGTATTTTTTTTTCGAGAATTTTTGAAGATTCCATCTTTAACAGGAAGCTATGCACTTTCTTCTCCTTACTTTAGAGTCGAAATGAGATACTAGTCCGATCATAAGCCAAGAAGGTTTTTCAATTGGGTGTCTTGAAAAAAAAATAGTGCAAGTTTGACTTTACGTTTACTCCTAAGCTATTCGGCTGAGTGGCATCAAGTAAATTTATATTGAAAGCTTGATTTCTTGTATCACGTACATCACACATCTGTAGGTAAAAGTTAGTGATAATAAATTTGTTTTTTTTGTAAGGTAACTAAATTTCGTATGCACTTTTTATGAAATGAAGTTCGATTATTAAAATTAATTACGTTCGATTTAAATTAACTCAGTAACGATGTGACAGTAGGTATAAATCATTATATTTTATATTACAATATACTTTGACTTTGACTTCGAAAACTTTACACATAGCGGCTCCAAGGATTTTAGAACCACGATATGCTATGAAAAGTCCTAAGCCTAATGATGATCAGGGGTCGATCTAATCATGCAGGTGACGCAAAAATAACGTACCTAATTTTGCATTATAGGATAATGCTTTTATTTAAGCTTCCGTGCTGCATATTTCACAAATTAATATAATAATCGGGAGTAAATCCATTACATTTATACAGGATGAAAGATGTATTGATTGTATTTTGTAGTTACACCCAGGGTATACTTGCTAATAAAAAAATAATTCGGACAAGTGTTTATTACAAGAAAATTTACGTTTTGCGAAAAAGACGACATCACACACAAAAAAATCGTACTTTGAAAGACACGCTTTCATGTGCTTCGTAATGTCAAACATTTAGATATTGCCATAGCTCTTATATTGCCCAAAAAAATGACCTGAATTTGTGAAAGGATACTTTAAAGAGAATATGGTATGTAGCTAACGTGTATTTTGACTTTGACATCTAATATAACTGTCATGGAGCATTTATATCTACCTGTTCTAACTATGGATCAAGCCCATGGTGTTTTATTAAGGATTTTATGTACGGCTGATTCTTATAGCTGCTTCGCTGTTCTCGCACGCATAAGAAAGTGAAGGGTATCTAAAACGTTGTGTAAAAATCCGATTTTATGTAAAACATAAAATCCACCACATTTTATTTGTGTATGCCTGATTGGGGAATCATGAAGACTCCGTTTAGATAATATACTCGGGTAGCATCTTGATCTATTGCTTCTTAAAATAGTACCATGGAGTCGCTGAAATAGTATTACATTCAGCTGTATAGGTTTGTCCGAAATACGTTTGATAGGCAATATTTTAAGCACGATAAAGCCCCTAAAAGAAACAATTTGGAAAGTAGCCATACATTACATACACACCATACATTCAGAACATAGAAACGCAAAATAATACATATTTCAAAAGTTAGACCGGGTTAAACTTGTATTTATAATAAACGATACAGTCTTTAATACTATTTGCGTTTTCTTTGGCTCTATATTTCTGATATATTGTGTTATCTCCAAATTGCATTTGAATGTTGGTTCTATGTTTAGTATGTTTTGATCACAGCACGTACATGTTTTTGTCACGTATCTCCAAAAAGGGTAAATTATAACAATATTCTTGTAAATTCAACATTCAATTGTGTATTTTAAAACATTAGTAAAAGAACGGCATTATGTACTCAACTTACTTATTTCAAATGACACTTTCGTTTTAGTAAAAACAGTAATAGTTAAAATATTTTTTGAAAACATTCTATAGGTGATTTAACGTCATCCACATTATTAGTACGATCACTGTACATGATCAAGTTTATCTGTATCTGTAGTACGGTCAAATCGTACATTAAACTCGCAAAACATGTAGTAAAGCTGCATTTTTGGTATGTTATTTAGACACCATAGGGCAGTATAAAACCACATTTTGCAAGCAAAAAAAAGTTGTGCTAGCTGCGTTATACGTGAAAAACTGTGAAATTTACTGTCTATTTTTAGTTTCTGATTTTTATAAAAAAAGCCTTACGTTTTTTGACAATATGTATCAGGTAACGTTTAAAGATGAATGAATTTCTAATAAGATGAGATAACATGCATTACTGTAGGTCTTATAGTTTTAGAGATTCGAGACTTCAAATAGTACCCTGTTTTGTAAACTAGATAAAATGTTGAGTTTTGCTAACGTTTTTGGTTTAATATCGCCTTACGTATTTATGCTACGAAAAACATGAAATAATTAACTTATAACGCAATTAATATTCTTTCATTTAAGGGTAAA
>JALPQI010022177.1:0-16369 GCA_025490895.1 Thaumatotibia leucotreta
TATCCTTATCTTGTTACGACTTTTTGTTATTTTCCATAGGGCAATACGTATACATTATCGATATTTAAATAGTATTGATATTTCATTAGCGTTAAAGGCGGGAAATTTGAAAATTTTGATTGGCTGTTCGATTTTTTTACGGTTTCTACTGACTAGCAAATAATAATAAAGTAAAACTTTGTCAACCGACTTCATAAAGAGGTTCTCAATTCGTCTGTTAATTTTTTTTTCTCAAACATGCAATGAAATGTTGTAGCTACGTGCTTAAAAAGTGGCCGGGAAGTACCTCGTTGCCGGCCTAGGCCGGCAAGTGCCTCTTTTTTAATTTTCATTTGACATAGGGTTGTGACCTGGCATCTTGGCTTTTAGCCAATAATTATCTGTAAGTAATATTAGTATTAAAAAAATGGTTGGCAAATGTTTGCAGTTATAATTAGGTATTTAAATTATATAATTTAAAATAAATGTACAATAACTACTCAAAATAATATTTAAAAAGCAGTATTATACGGCGCGATCCGTCGGCTCCGATCACTGCATGCAATTAATTGGTTCCAACCGACCGCGTCATCTAATACCGCTTTTTAAATGTAAAAAATTGCAACTTTCAAACAGGTCAAACTTAAAAAAAATGAGGTGTCGGTGTCGTATTTGACTTTTGTTGTGTTTCAAAGACTTAGTTATGTAGTAGACTTGTAATTTCTTAGAAAGAAGATACATCTCGTCTACATATATTCGGCCGGCAACCAGTCACTTCCCGGCCTCGGTAGTAATGTACTATTGTATGTGTATTACGCGATTACCCATTCAATTATGAACCGATTTTAATTTTCCTTTGTTCAAAAGTGTATACTTGCGAGGTGGTCCTATTGGATTTTGGTTCTGATCTAATGATGGGATCCGTGCGGAATTGAGGGACTCCTCAATTTCGAAACGCACTTGTATGGTGATTCCGGTGTTTTTTTAAGAACCTTGAGTAGTTCCATGAGAAAGCCACAATTTAGGACCTGATAGTGGAAAACCAGAGATGGCATAAGAGGAAGTGCTCTATTATTCGCAGTTCTGTCAACCAATTTCAAAATATTCTTCATTTATTTTTAAGAATAAACCTCCACTGCAGTCTCCTTTCATTTAAATCTGATCTAATGATGGAATCCATGACGAACTGAGGGAACTCCTCAAATTTGAATGGCACATTGATGGAGATTTGAGGGTTTTCTTCAGTACCTAACTGGAGCATTTTCTCGCGGAAACTGCTAATTTGGACAAGGGGACCTAAGGATGAAGACCAGGAAAGCCTTAAGTGGAACTACTTTGTAACATGCAGTTTTGTTAACTCTTTTTTATGTAATTGGAGGCAAACGAGCAGACGTATCACTTGATCGTAAGCGATTACCGTCCCGTCCGTACTTACAAGCAGCACATACAATACAATCAATATAAATAGTAGTAACAATTAATATAAATAGTAAATAGCAGTAGTAATCAAATAAAAAACAGGTGACCAGGTGGTAAATTTAATAAAACTTTTAATTATTCTTGTTTAACATTTCAACAAGTACATAACGATAAAACAATTAAGAACCAGGTTCTGAATTCGATCGATTCATATTGCATTATTTTAGTACTGAATTTGGACTATTTTTGCGAAAACCAATTGACTTGTCCAGTAGCTTCGATCCATTTATTTTTAATTTCAGCATCTTTTGGGAATCTGAAAATGTAGAAAATATATTATAGGTATGTAAAGTATGGAATGCACATCGGTTAGTAATAGTGTATTAAAATCCGATTTATCGCTTAATACTCAGTAAAATGTATAGTTATAAGTTATAATACATAATGTATAGTTATAACTATACATTTTTTACTTGATTACATTCCCTACTGATAATTAAATATCGAACGCTGATATATCATAACATTAACATTATCGATATAAATATCGACTTTGGACAGCCTATGAGTAGCGAACCTTGTTTGACATTTAGAGTAGCGAATGTTCTAGAGAAATGTATACAATCTTAACAAAAGATTGTGAACTCTATTCTCTGAGAAATAAAATTGAATTTGAATAACAAACGTACGTAAATAATAGACGAAGCAACATGTTTTTGTATTTATTGAATTAAAATACGAAATAATACTTACCGGTGGTAGGAAATACCTCCATGTGAAATAATTTTTTTTTGCTGTTATTTCTGCAGCTCAGTACAGCACAATACGGCATTGTTTATTTAATAACCGATTTTTTATTCGCGATTCGAACGTTCAATTTCTGACACGGCCCATCACGTACTAATCACAAGTGCGCGTGAAGTATGAACTCCGCATCATAGTATCGGCTACACGGGAACGCCTACTTGCCATCTCCATTTACTCCGTGATTTTATTAATATAGCTTGTACCTAAACGGGAGCATTCCAAGAAAACTTCTACTTTTTTCGCTTACGTGTGGCTATGGTAGGTACCCTAATAAAATATGTTAGCTGCTAGAAAACACTGTCAATCTTAAAGTCTTGATATGTTATTATTTTACCGTAACTCAGCTTACTAATTTAATTTTTCACACACAGTGACAGTGTCGCTTACGACATGTTTTCATGGAATGCTCCAAAGACAGGACAGGACTGGAGGAAGTCTATCTTTCAGCGACATACTGTCGCACCCACATGCTCGAAAGCGATGCGCGCCGTTAGGCGCTTTTTTATGCCATATCTAGAGCAATAATGGATTTAATGCATACAGCATTAAGTCACAGTAGTCATTATTGTAATAAAATTATATAATCGAAGTACTAGCTATGCTATTCTCTTATTCACACATTCGACGCTGCGTTCGTCAACGAGTTCGACGACGAGACAGCCTTCACTTCAACGTAGAGCGCAGCGCTGCAAAAAACGGTATTCCCTAACATAGAACAGCTCGTCGTCGAACTGTCTGTAGGCGGTAACTCTCGACCATGGATATAGAATATGGATATGGATTTGACAACGTAATAATAATAGCAAGAACGAAAGGGATGGTCTTATGAAACTTTTTACTAGTGGAAGTGAAAAGGAACGATAATCGTCCGTCCTTATCACTGTGCCACTATTTTTTTTGTGTGTGTGCATTAGATGCTAAGTCTAAGTGCCACACACACAAGTATCTTCTTAGTAGTCTGTGACTATGTCTATCCCTCTTAGTGGCACACTATGTGCGGCCCCTCGCTCTCGACGCAGTGTAGTTCCAGCTCACGCCGCATTCGTCGCCGAGCGCTAGTGTCGTTTAAAGTGCATTAGTGAATACCATTTTTAGGCTCGACGCTGCCGCAGCGCTGACACAGCGCTGTTAGCAAGGCGGTTTCCTTAGTGAATGACACTGCAGACCAGCATATCTCAGATATAGCCGAGCTGTACCATGAGTTCTATCCGGCTCGCTCGCACCAATCCGCGAGTACGAGCGGGATAGATAGAAAGTACCTAAAGGTGCACGCAGACCAAAAGAACATTCGCTGTTCTATCCCCCTACTCTACGAAATTCGATCGTTACCTACACGAAACGTGATTCGTTGATTTCGTAGAGTGGGGGATAGAACAGCGAATGCTCTTTTGATCCGCATGCACCTTAAGTCCGCGTTAAGATGAAACACTTTTCTGATTGGGGAAAGATAGAAAGTCGTCCTTCTACTGGTAGAAGAAAAAAGTAGCATTTTGTCTTACCCCATTCAACTAACTGTTTCATCTTACCCGACGCACCTTAACGCGGCGGTAGCTCATGGTACAGTCAAGGGCATAAATATGTATACCTACACTTTTTTATCTTATACCGTTAAAATAAGGTGCAAAAGTGTATACATATTTTTGCCCTTGACTGTATTGTTGGCCGTGTGGTGACGGCAGTAAGAATACATTTATCACCACCCCAACTCCTCCTGCGGGTGTCGTAAGAGTCGACTAAGGTATTGAAGTGTCACTAACGACACTGACCATTATTTGATAAAAGATTGATGATGGGCAGCAGCGTCATCATTAGTGGACACTGGACATATTACTGCGATCGCCAATCCGCTTGCCCAGCGTGGCGATTATGGGCATTTACCTTTTTTTTATACCACGTCGGTGGCAAACAAGCATACGGCCCGCCTGATGGAAAGCAGTCACCGTAGCCTATGGGCGCTTGCAACCCCAGGGGTGTCACATGCGCGTTGCCGACCCAATAAGAACTTATACACTCCTCTTTTGAAGAACCCCATACTGTAGTCCAACGGGAAAACCTCGGCAGGGAGCTCATTCCACAGACGGACCGTCCGCGGGAGGAAGTTCCTCTGAAACCGCACGGTGCGCGATCACTTAGGTTGCAAGATGTGAGGATGAGCGCCCAGTCGGTGGCGAGCGGTGCGATGATGAAAAGTGGACGTTGGCATCATGTCGAACAGTTCTTCAGAGCACAACCCATTGTACAGACGATAGAACACACATAAGGAGGCGAAGTCTCTCCTTAGACTTAAGGGTTCAATACCGCCTGTGAGTCTGGGATCGTCGACTATTCGGACAGCTCGTCTCTGAACCGAGTCAAAGGGTGCAAGCTGGTATACGGGTGCTCCTGCCCAGAGGTGACAGCAATACTCCATATGGGGTCTGACTTGCGACTTATATAACAGAAGTCTTTGCCCCGGAGTAAAGTATCCCCTCGCTTTATTGAGCACCCCGAGCTTTTTGGATGCCAGCGTAGCTTTTCCCTCTAGGTGACATCGGAATTGGACGTCGTTGGAAATATCGACTCCGAGGATCCCAATACTCCCTGACATGGTAAGAGCTGTGTCTTGGAACTTTGGAGCCACAGTAAATGGGGTTTTTTTAGCGGTAAACGCGCAAACTTGTGTCTTTGTGGGGTTGAACCTGACTAGGTTATCCCGACCCCATAACGAGACTCTAGATAAAGTGTTCTCGATGTCAGACACAAGTTTTCCGCGACTTTCCAGTACCACAGAGCGAGGGATATTAGCACGGCCTGTGTAAAAAGTATCCCCAGTACTGTCATCCGCATAGCAATGGAGGTCGCCGATAGACAACATGTCATTGATATGCAGAAGGAACAGCGTTGGGGATAGCACAGAGCCTTGCGGGACGCCAGCGTTTATGTCCATGCTATCAGAGCAGCTACCGTCTACTACAGCACGAATGCGTCTGCCGGACAAAAAGCTAGCAATCCATCTGCATAATCCCTCGGGCAGTCCATAAGATGGCAACTTCGACAAAAGGCCCCTATGCCAGACCCGATCGAACGCCTTCGCTATATCTAGGCTGACTGCCAAAGCCTCGCCTTGACTCTCAATGGCTGATGCCCAGCGGTGAGTGAGGTACACTAGAAGATCACCGGTAGAGCGACCGTGGCGAAAGCCATACTGGCGGTCGCTTATAAGATCGTGTTCTTCTAGGTAACCAAGGAGCTTAGCGTTAACTATACGCTCCATGACCTTAGAGAGAAGGGAGGTGATAGCGATAGGCCTATAATTCGATGGATCCGATCTGTCACCCTTTTTTGGAACAGGGTGCACAGGGGCCGTCTTCCACGAAGATGGAACTTCCCGTTTGATACTGGAAAGAGCGAAGAGACACGTTAACACAGGACACAACTCAGGAGCACAACGTTTAAGCACCACTGCAGGTATGCCGTCTGGCCCGCTCGACTTGTGAACGTTTAACGACAGCAACTCCCGCCGAACATCTTTCTGGGAGATGCGAATTTCTGGCATGGAGTGTGTGCACCGCGGGATGGTAGGCGGTATAATGCTGCCGTCATCGCTCACAGTCGAGTTCGAGGCAAAAAGAGCACCTAGAAGATCGGCTTTCTCTTTTGCACTATGGACCAGATTACCGTCAGCATTTCGCAGTGGTGGCAGGGACGACCGACAAAAGTTTCCCTCGGCAGCTTTGGCAAGTGACCAGAAGGCCCTACTCCCGGAAGGGTGGCCTGCAAGCTTCTCGCCAAATCTGCCGACAAAATCAAATTTTGCTCTGGCAACAGCTCTTTTGCAGGACCTCGAGGCAGCATTCAGTCTGCGTTTCGCATCAGAGACGTTCGGATCCTTATAAGTTACGGCCTTGGTCCAAGCCCTGTAAGCATATACCTGTACCCTGTACCTCCTAATGCGTCTATACGCATAGTTATTAGGAGAGGCCTACGTCCAGCAGTGGACTATCATAGGCTGATGATGATAAGCTCATGGTAAGCAATGTGAGCTGAGCACATTGATCGCAGGTGTGTACTGTTTGTGGCTTGTGGCTCGTAATGAAGGTGACTGCCATGAATATGCGATCCTAGCTTTAAAAATGACCGTCCATGGATTATGAGTATTATGACGTACGTACGGAATACTGCATAAAAAATAATTACCGCCTATAACAGTTCGTCAGGAGGAAACAAAAAAGTGTAAACAAATATGGCGAGTTTCCATAGTATTTGACGAGATACGAGTACGTTCATCATCGTCATCATCATCAGCCCAGTCGTCCACTGCTGGACATAGGCCTTCCTCAATTCGCGCCACCATACTCGGTCCTCAGCTCTCCGCATCCAAACACCTACAGAGTGTAGGGAGTCATAAGATCTAAGTGCTCCGAAAATGGTCAACCTCACCTGCTCGTCGCACCCTGCTGTCTAACGAACGAGGCTCTGACGACCGAATGATGGCGGGATATCCATCTGAACCACCAGGCTTGAAATGCCTGCTAGTGACGGGCAGCAGCGTCAATACTGAAAAGAGAGCTTGGTACTGCGCTCACCAATACGCCCTTGCCCAGCGTCGTGAGTATGGGCAATACTCCCCTAAGTTGCGAGTGAACCAAATTACGAGTAGGTACGTTAATACTAATAAATATCAATAATTTTAACGTAGTAAAAATGTATGTGAACTTAAGGTTTAAGGTTTTAAGTTGGTGATTAAGCCAAGATTGTGTCCTAAACACGCGTGAAAATTAAATAATGCAAGTTTTAGGTTTGTTAACGCTTTTTCATTGCTCATGCTCTGAATGTGGTAAAAATTGCCTCGGTTAGAAATGGTTCGTTTTATGCCCTTGCTGTACAACTACAATCTACTATTTTATGCGACTATAAAAAAAACTAACTTTTCACGACACTTCTGGCAAACGTGGTAAATATTTGACTAAACACAGATGAAAAGTTGTTTGTCTATGATACGGGTGGAAAACGATGCATCGCGGCCCTTGGGTTGCAAAAAAATATGTTCCTATTAGTGCTCGCCTTGTAAAATTGTAAGCACCAAGCCGAACAAAGTGCCAACAATACTCTTATTTGGAAACAAATTCGAAGATATTAGTTCATGGTTCCTAGTTTTTTTTTTAGCGATAATAGTAAGTTAAACATGTCTGTTCATTAAATTATTTTAATTTTTCGGTTAAAATTTAAGTATTTTGGTTTTATATAGCGGTGACCAGGAGGAACAAACCCAGGTATCAAGTTTTTTTTAAATTTTAATACGCGTAGGTAAGCGAACGGAATAATGTTATACTGCCATACATGAATTTATAATTAAAAATAAATTCTTACTTACATTCAATTAATACTTTTATGTTTTTTCTTTCCTCTCATTCGTAATGAAAAGTAGAGTTTAACTCGGGTGAAAGGCACTCATTTCCGACTCGCACTATTGGCGCTCAAACGAAACTTCGTCGGATATGGGTGCCTTTCCACCCTTGGTTAACAATCTACTATTTTTTTGACTGGCCTCTAATTATATTTGTTAAGAAGCCTTGAGAGAAAGATAACGGCATTTCGACGGCCGCGGTAGGCCCAAAGAAACTGCTAAGCAAAAATATTTACCTATAGAGACCTCAGCGAATGTTGCGTAGCGCGTAGCAGTCGTAGCAGGCTTCGTAGCCTGCAACAATACGTGGTCTGTACTTCTGTAGCTACGTACCATGAGTTGCTAGTAACGTTTATGTTAACGTTTAGTCGATACGTAAAGTTGTCTATCACTCTCGGCCTGATGCATTGGAGCGAGTGTGATGGTCTACTTTACATATCGAGTAAGCGCTGACCTAAAATTTACTTGCTAACTCGTGGCAAACACAATTCATTTCACACTGGCATTGATTATTGGACAATTATATTAATGCACTTAGTTTCGTACACCAAATTGATTCCATTCCGTTACTCAATCTTAATTTATTGGAATATAATCATCATTATTCGCAGTAGCCCACATTAGACGCCCCTTCCTAAGAATAATAACTGGCCAAGAGCATGTCGGGCCATGCTCAGTGTAGGGTTCCGTAGTTATTCAAAAACCGCTGGGCCGTTTATGTTCGGAATAGTTTTATTTTAAAGTATTCTATAAGCCCACTTTTTTATGTTTGTTGGACCTACGTCTCAAATTTAGAGGGGGGGGGGCATATTTTTCTTCTAGAGCGGCTATATCCAAATACATAATTATATATATTTAAGAAAAAAACTTTTTTGACAACTGTACATACTTTGTCACGAACAGGGCCCCTTCCGCGAAAAACGAAATTCGTGAATTTAGAGGATTCTCTCTCACTCTAGTGATGCCTTCGTTTGAGTGACAGAGAAAAATCCTCGAAATTTACGAATTTCGATTTTCGCGGTAGTAGGCCAGTACACTAATGTTGAATGTTACGGTCATAGAGTAAGATAAGACGTTTCGAATATCTCAGAGACATTTTCTCGGACTGCTTGTAACTTTTTTTTTGTTTGTGTGGTATGGGATCATGGCGCGAGGCGTGAAGCGCGAACGCGAAAAATTAACAACACTACATTCGCGTTTCACGGCTTACGCGCTGTGAGTGTGGAGTGGGCTTTATATGTTTTTGCCCTGGCCACTGAGAAGGAAATAGATAGAAAAAAAATTAACAAAACTCGGCGGGAGTTGCAATGCGGGATTTCGATATTTGAACGTTTAAATTTCATTATAACCGTCACTTTCATTCCGTTGCCGAAAAAAGGGGGCCTTATTCATAAAAATTCCTTGTTGAAGGTTTGAGGGGCCCAATAGTTATCGAGCCGATAAGTCTTGTTGAACGGTTTCTAAGAAGTGTTATTCATAAACGCTCAATATCTCTCCGATAACTGTTGAGCCGCTGTTGAACGGATTAGACGCGTTATGTTGGCGCCTTGACAAAATCATAGACAAAAATGTGGTCTCACCGCAAATTAAAAAAAAGTTTGACAGCTGTCTGGCGGGAATTCGCAAATATTTCCTAATTCCTTGTTACTTACTTTTATCAAAAATAATTATATTATCATCATCTTGAACCTGAAATTATTAGGTACTTACTACGTATTCTTTTACCTAGGTAACTAATCAAAACAGTTAGCTTTATGATTAGGTACTTGCGATGACGGTCAGATAACGAAACATAATTGTATGGCTAGTTAGTACCTAGGTATGGGCAGTTAGTAGTACGTGTAAGTAATAAATAAATATTTACTTCCTTGCGACCCCAACACCTAATTGCAGTTAGAACCTGAAGTTCTGGTGTGAGGCCAGCTCCTCTGCGATCTTTCTTCAGGTCTTCTTTCACCAACTCTACTATATACAAAACAGTCGCCTTATTAAAGCGGTATCGCCGCTTAAATTCAACATCGGGCAGATCCTCAATGGGATCTGCCCTTATGTTATATATTTTTGGACGCCGCGGCGGATTACACAAATTATTTATGGCATCAATAGCGTTTAAGGCCTGCATGATGGAGTCTCACTGCGTATTGACGTTGAAGTTGAAATGGTTGAAAAACTATCAACAAAATTGTAAATTAAAAAAGTTGGAGATTAGTTTTCCCACCATTTCTGATTCGTGTAATGTTGCATGTAGAGAAAATCGAAACTGCGTAACTACTTACAATAAATCATCGGATATTTATTTTAAATACCTATCTAAATATAATTAAGTATCTCTGGATACATATTTAATAATAATCAGATGAATAGACGATATAAAAAACTATACACCAAATCAGACTTTCATACCTTTATCTTTTCTCTTCTGCCTACTTTAAACGCATGGTTAATGCACCTGACAAAAATCAGCTGATCAAAATTTTGGCAGCCATCTTGTTAAATAAGAAGTTATAAGACCGTTATAGAAGGGTCCTCGGCTCTATAACTTTCGGGGGATTTATAGTAGGTTTGAGCGGCTGAATAGCGCTATTGAACGTTTATGAATAACGTTTTTAGCCATCCGGTCAACAACGACCCATCAGCGGGCGCGTAACTTTTTATGAATAAGGCCGATAAAATATGCCGATTTCATCATTCGACTCTGAAATCTCCGTAGTAGGCCTCCAAAAAGCGAGAATGAAAAACTCGTTCAGATGCAAAATAAATTTCGAAATCTAATCTAAATTATTTTCATCATATGAGCATTTCATTATTCTTAAAATATAATGAAGAGATGCGATATTTATCGTGAATTTATTATAATTTTGTTTTATTTTTTTAAATATTGTGAACGAATTTAATTAATTATACGTACTGATATAGTTTAAGAACGCAGTTTATATTCTTTAAAAAGGTAGCGCGAATGAACTTTTCAAATGTTGGTCTATATTTTCTTAGAGATAAAACATAACTTAAACTAAATACTGTGTTTAATTAATATGAGTGAATCAAGTAACGAAGCCGATTTTTAAACTCTTCAAGAGTGAGTTTTGGTATTTTATTCCTTTACGTTGTATATGTTAAATATATATTATATATAATAATATATATGTTCTCGTCGCTGAGGGGGTAAGTTGTTGTTATTCCGTAGTAAGAAAAGTCATATTTATTCAAAAACGACTGGGCCGATTATGTTCAAAATAGTTTTATTTTAAAGTAAGTATTCTATAAACCCACTATTCATGATTTTTTTCATAATTTTTGGACCTATGGATCAAATGTTAGAGGGGGACACATTTTTTTTTCTTCTAGAGCGAATATCTCCGAAAATATTGACTTTAGAAAAAAACTGCATTTTCAGACCCTTATTCTTTTTAAGAGACCTATTCAATGATACCCCACACTATAGGATTACAGCAAATAAAAAAAAACATCCCCGCTTCACCGGTTGGGGAGGTACCCGAAAAAAAATGTTTTTCTAGTTATTATTGTAACACTTTGTTGGCACGATTAATGTGTATACCTGTACCAAATTGCAGATTTCTAGTATTAACGGCCACTGAGCTATGCTGCGGACAGACGGCCAGACGGACGTGGCGAAACTCTATGGGTTCCGTTTTTGCCATTTTGGCTACGGAACCCTTATAGTTTGTACGAGAAGTGAGTATAGTAAGTGTATGTAGTGTATAGGTGTGCTTTTTGAAGATAAGATACTTAACGTTACTACAAGGGTAGATTGTAAAAAAAATGTAGTTAACCCACTTGTTACAATCGGTCATTAAAAAGAACACCGTTTTCTCAGTTTTCCATTAGAACAACATTTTTTAAATATTTTTTATGACACTACGTACATTTCATAAAAAATGAAGATATTTTTTTTATTTACAATTTTTACTTATTTTTTTTTTATTTATTGATGGGAAACACACAACAGTTCCATATGTTCAGTAGTAAGAGCTTTCACAATATTTTTCCTAAAACTGTAGGCAATTTTTAGAAGACCCAAAATTTACTGCAAATAAGGAGGAGGTTCTCATTTCATTCTTTTAAAATGAACTGTGTTTGTATAGGTACATAAAATAAAAGTGGCCTGTCATAGAAGCAAATAATGAAACTGTATACTATATGTAGGGTTAGTTGTGGAACATTGACACAAACGGACACAATGAAACTTTGCAATATCTCGGAAACCTGACCTTAAAGGCTAGCCCCGTCTATCAAACAAGGACGAGCTTAGGGGCCCTCCACAACTCCCCAGGGTGCGAGCGACGATCGCAGAAGGAGCACGTCGCTACATGCTTCAAAGCGAATTGAACCAGGAAAAGTAACAATTTTTATTTATATTTCGTAATTTTTTGTAAGAATACAGAGAATTGTTTGGTAGTATTTATATTTTTGTCGTATTGTGTATATATTCAAGTTTATCCTAAGCTAAATACTTTTAAAATTAGTTCAAGTTTTGGCCTCGTTTTTTTATTTAGTTTAAAATAATACCCTGGTGTCTCACAACGAAACATTTTTATGTAATGTACAATGAAACAGGTCCATGTTTCGTTGTGTACTGTATAGTTTTATTGTACACCGAATGTGAAATTGCAAAAGGTTACTATTCTATGAGACTCTTTATTTAAACATGCTTCATGTTTAGCACCTCATTATCAACCTATTAAAGCCCACTTGAATAACCTAGGGTTAAACACTGACCAGTAAAATGGTCACTTTAGCTCCTGCTGGTGAATACCTGCTTATTTGGCTAAACCCGGGTGGTACAAGAGAGTCTAAGTAGTACATTTCTAATATTTTTGGTTGACTAGAATAATTATATTATATATTAAATATTTCATAAAATTATATGCATAGTAATAGTGGTAATAAAACATATTTTTTATCTTTTAAAACATTCTGTTCCTACATTTTGTATTAATATGTGACTTGAACATTTTTCGGTTGCTTAATGTGCCAATATCATAAAGATTCGTTAGTAAATTAATCTTCCCAGGAATTTTACTAAGAACAACCACATAATATATAATAACCTGTTTTACTACTGATTATGTAACTCTGTTTCAATGTTGGTTACTCGTGATATTTTTAGTTTACAATGAAACAGCTCACGGTGTTTCACTGAACACTATTTACTAGTACACATTGAAACAATACACTTTTTTCAAAAACATTTTAAGAATATATACGCAATTTTCAGAACTAGAGCCACTTTTTTACACAACATAAATAATTATGACTATTAGTCTATTTTATGGCAAAATGTCCGATTTTCAACTTTCAAATTGGCTGAGATAGGACAGTTTAAAAAGTTGAATGTTTCATTGATGGCAATAGTTTAAGTAATATGTTTAACAATAAAACATACGTACACAATAAAACAACATGATATTTATGTTGTCACAAAGTGTATGATATCTATCGTGGAGATGCCCAGGACCCTCCCGCGTTCGTCTGGGTTGCAGTCATACTACGAGGATACATAAAACATAACTTTTTTTGCAATATGTCGCAGTTATCGACGACATTGTTAAGTTACTATGAAACTTGGGTTGTATACAATGAAACATTCTTTTGGTTTCATACATCTTTCAGTGGTCTTATTAATCATTTAACAAATTAGAATCCTACTAAACTAAAGCTACTCCAGCCTACCGTTATTATTGACTTTCCTTTATTTTGTATTCATTGCAAGTGTACTTATATATATGTTACATATAACACAGTTCCAATGTTGGTTAAGTCTGTTTCATAGTTCATTGGATTTATTACATCTGTTTCAATGTAAAAATTCAGGTGTTTCATTGAATACACGCACGAGGACACAATGAAACAAATCTCATTTTTTGTTAAAAGTTGCATAACACATATACTATTGAAAATAATTAGAAACCAAGAATGCGATTCGATAGCCAACTAAATTGTTTATCTTCGAACGCAATATCTAACTCGTAACTTCAAAAACACCAGAGATACAACGGTTTGAAATTTAGTTGTTTCATTGATCCACAACTTACCCTATATATTCGTATTAACCGTTCACGTAATCTTTATAATAATGTCCAACTGTTATTTCAAACTATTCTTTATTCAAGTAAGCTTATTAATAAGCATTTTCGAATTGTCTGACACTATTCACCAATATAAATGTCTAGGTGCAGTGAAGGGCATAAATTAATTATGTGCACATAGTACTATTATTACTAAATTCCTCCCTTATTTCAAGGAATAATGTGCAGTTGTACCAAAATCTTCCTATTAATATATTATTGCATCGATCCATCATCGACTTAAATTACGTGAGTAACCCGGTTCGGTTTATATACAGCTCAATATTAGTGTTAGAAATGTTTATGAAAATCAACATTATGAATATTAATAATTCGGAGAGGTATGATACTTATGAACAAAGAATAATACTACTGATCTTTAGATGTTAAATTATATAAGAAACATTTTCGGAGTTCCAATAATCGAAGTTGCAATTTTATATGAACTTTTGCGTACCCTAAAATAACTCTACCTTCAGTTTAATTTATGTTGGGAATTTACCATATTATATTCAGTTTTATAGCGATTTTTATTACTTTATGAAAAACCTTTACGACATTTTCTCGGAATTCCCTCTATCGCTGCCATTGCTGGAGAATTTTAGTACGCAATTATTGTTGTCATCACTAGCCTAAGGAATCCTGCAATAAAAAATGTGCAAAAGCGATACGCCGTCGAGAACTTCGATGGCGCCATTAATAGGAATACGCAATTGGTAAAAACCGTTTTTGCGAGGGTTTATATTAAATCTCACTTTACCATAAGGAAAAGAACATTTAAGTAAACATTAAGTAGGCAGGTGTATTATTTATTATATTTCACGCCGCCACTAATTTGTTTAAAAGTATTGTGATTTTACAATTTTTTTCTTTTTAATAAGGTACTTTTGTTTAAATTTAGAACTGGCGATATAGTACGGTCAAATCGTACATAATTTTACCCTAAACTCGCAAATCAAGTAGTATCGCTGCATTTTTGGTATGTTGTTTAGACACCATAGGACAGTATAAAACCATATTTTGCAAGCAAAAAAAAGTTGTGCTAGCTGGGTAGTACGTGAAAAACTGTGAAATTTACGGCCATTTTTTAGTTTCTGATTTTTATTTTAAAAACCTTACGTTTTTTGATATCATATGTAAATAAACGTTTAAAGACGAATAAATTTCCAACAAGTTGAGCTAACATGCATTACCGTAGGTCTTATAGTTTCAGAGATTCGAGACTTTAAAAAGTACCCCTTTTTGTGAAGTAGATAAAATTTTGTGTTTTGCTAACCTTTCCGACTTAATATCGCCTCACCTAATTATGCTACGAAAAACATGCAATAATGACCTTATAGCGCACTTAATATTCTTTAATTTAAGGGTAAAATTAGGTCAGTGAACTTTGTAGTTGAAAGTATAAACCCGAAATTCCAAAGGCAGGAGGCCCGCTATCTAAGTTTTTCATACAAATCGCAAGTCGAGTTGCAAAGCTGCAATTTTTGGTATATTATAAAGGCCTTATAGATATATACGAAAATGCATATTAAAAGAAAAACAAAAAAATAATTTGGGCATAGGACGTAAAAAACGGAAAAAAAAATCGCACTTTTTTTAGTTTTTGACGTTTAACTAAAAATCTATCATCTTTTTGATACTAATTGCTATAAAACTAAGAAAGAACATTAAATTTGAAAGGATTTGAGCTACGTTGCATCACCGTAAGCTATATATATTTTGAGATACGACATTTCATAAAGTGCCCTTTTATCAAAACATAAACAAATTTTAGGTTACGTTAATGCTATTCACTAAATATTGGCAAAACGTTCGCGCTAAGAAAAAAAAGTAATTGTAGATAATAACTGCATTAAATTGGGAACGAATTGAGCGGATAACAATTACTGTAAGTCTTATAGTTGGGGGTATACGAGGCTTCAAAACATGCATTTATTTTCTTAACTTAATGAAGGGCACATTTTGAAATGTCGTATCTCTAAATTTATATAATTTAGGGTAATGCAAGGTAGCTCAAATCCTTTCAAATTTAATATTCTTTCATAGTTTTATAGCAATTAGTATCAAAAAGTTATAGTTTTTTAGTTATACGTCAAAAACTAAAAAAAGTCCGATTTTTTTTCAGTTTTTTACGTCCTATACCTAAATCCTTTTTTTTTCTTGTAATATGCATTTTTGTACATCTCTATAGAGCCTATATAATATACAAAAATTGCAGCTTTGCAACATGACTTGCCATTTGTATGAAAAACTTAGATAGCGGACCTCCTGCTTTTTGAATTTCGCGTTTTTAGTTTCAATTACAAAGTTTACTGACCTGATTTTACCCTTAAATGAAAGAATATTAATTGCGCTATAAGATAATTAATTCATGTTTTTCGTAGCATAATTAGGTAAGGCGATATTAAACCAAAAACGTTAGCAAAACTCAACATTTTATCTAGTTTACAAAACAGGGTACTATTTGAAGTCTCGAATCTCTGAAACTATAAGACCTACGGTAATGCATGTTATCTCATCTTGTTACAAATTCATTCATCCTTAAACGTTACCTGATACATATTGTCAAAAAACGTAAGGCTTTTTTTATAAAAATCAGAATCAGAATCAGAAGTTTTTATTGCAGAAACTAAAAATAGACAGTAAATTTCACAGTTTTTCACGTATAACGCAGCTAGCACAACTTTTTTTT
>JALPQI010022178.1:0-22422 GCA_025490895.1 Thaumatotibia leucotreta
TTTTTGAATAATACATGTTAGATGCCGGTAACTATGAAAATCTGAATGAATAGTCACATCAAGGCTTCGAAATTAAATTTCAAGAAATTATTGGATCGATTAATCTTTTAATTATATTCATATTACGAACAATGCCCATTTATGTGATCTTGCAAATAGTCGATTACCTCTCGCAAATTTCACATCATTGTACAGTCAAGTGCAAAAATGGGTGTAGAAACGGAACAGAAACAGAATTAAAGTGCACTGGGACATATATTTACGAGCATTTTTAAATACACCTTATTTTACCTTTGACTGTACGACGATCAGTTTCAGGCTTCAATGAAAAATTACCTCACTAAGTAATTTCAATACGTAAGTACGTGTTAAAGCCAATCAGTATTAAACAGCCAAATAGTTAGGTATTTCGATACTTTGATTGTTAGTAACTATGTGACATTTGTTTATACATTTCAGCATTTTATTCAGAACTTCTTTTCAGCATTTTATTCAGATATTCTTATAGAAAATAGATACCATCCCATGATATGAAGGGTCCACGCAAAAAACATGTCCAGTGCTTAAAAAAATCAGGGCAAATTCACACCTTATTCTGTGAAAAGTAAGGTGGTTTTTCCTTCTGTAATTTGAATTGACATAATATCGGTATCGGTAATGATCTCTGGATAAACACATGCGTAGTATAGAATGGGACGCATACATTATGGTCGATCAAAACAAATTACGCTAATACCATATTACGTCAATTGCGTTTCGGTGATAAGATATACATTTGTAAATTCCAATGTGAAACCAGATTAATTTCTGCTAGGGTAATATGCAAGGAGCAGAATTTTCACAGCGAAAATGTAACTGTGAAAGGGATTGACTAAACTATTTTATCGACTTATCGATGTTACAGAATAGCCCACTACATTTTACTTCTTTTATAAGTATCTTAGGTACATTTCTATATTAAAATTAATCATGTCCGGCGTCAATACTTTTATATTGACATCGCATGTGCTCACAAACACTATCAATTATAAAAACTTAAGTGACATAAATAGCATTATGTGACGCTGTCATGATTTATTTTAATATCGAAATTCAAGTTACTTATCTAACAGGTCAAATGTTACAGAATAATCTTTTAGTTGATAATGGATTATTCCTTAACATCGTTAAGTCGATAAAATAGCTTGGTCAATCCCTCTGACAATTAGATTTTCGTTATGAAATTTCTGCTCCTTAGTAATTTGTATAATTCGTAATTAACCATACCTTCGTAATTAACGAAAATACTCAGGAAACACACTTACTTTTTTTTGAAAAAATATGTTTTGTTGAGTTTTCAAGACGAAATAGGTTATAAGAAATTATTCAAATGAATAAGAATTGGCCATGCTAATGCAGAATGCATTACGGTCACCTGAGTCACGCTGGATTGATGCAAAATTATTCTTCTTAAATTATGAAAATAATACATGTAGTCCATATTTTGTAGGTGGCCCATTAAAGAAAGGGCTTATTAATACCAAACAAATCCATGTTTTCATAGTTTTGGTAGTATAACTTTGCGTAATACCAGCGTGACTCGGGAGACCGTAACCATGGTAATAATAGACAACAAAAGTTGAAATAGCATAAGTCCCAATATTTTTTCTGCTATCTTAAAACGTTTGATAAATAGGTATTATGTGAAGAATTAAAAAAACGCGGCTGTTCTTTGTGTGGCAGATAATATCAACATATTTCACTTATCTCCAAATAACTTGTGACGTAGTACCAGGTGTCCATGCAAATAACCGTAAATTACTATTATTTGGGCCAAAATCAAATCGTATGATTGCATGCTTATCTATAATTAATTGGCCATCAAGTGATAAACAAATCTGAATAAGTATAAATCGAAAAGGCTCGGCAAGTGACTTTAAAAATGACTTTCTGTTTTAGTATCGGATTCAATTTGATGGGTCTTCATTAGTCACGTCTTCTAAGCATTTGATTACGGCTGGCTCCAAAAATGTATTAACGATTTTGATCCTTTTGCCATGGGCATACGTTCTGAAATGTATACACATTTTTAGACGTGACTGTACCTACCTCGGTTCCAATTAGTCTCCATATTTTTAAAGCCAATCGTACAAATATCAACACATTTGTTAGCATTCTTGAGTATAAGGTGCCCAAATAATAGCTACTAAAATTGTGTAGGATAGGCTTAAGAGGTTGGTTGAAAAATGAAAATAGCTTACCAACGTCAATGGATCATACACATAATGTGCATCATCAGCCAATCGCAGTCCACTGCTGAATGTAGGCTAGGCCTTTCTTATTAACTATGTGTATAGACGCATTAGGAGGTAAATGCCAATAATCACCACGGCGGACAGGCGCTATTCTATCAAAGAGTGATTAGTGACACTTCAATCGACTGTTACGACACCCGCGGGAAGAGTTGGGATACTTGGGATGGTGACAAAAGTATTCTTACTGCCGTTACCACACGACCATAGATCATAATTTATGCGTTGATCTAAACAAATGGATATACAGTGTATGGCCTATAAAAGGTGTGAAAAATAAACTGTATTTGTTGTGGTCAATTGCTAACTGCTTGCGTGCAACATGTGTTTTATGTTTTAATTATAGGGAAATATTAAAGAGGAGAAGCTATGTATGTGGATTACAAGATCGCTCAATAATTAAGCTGTCTTGCTTACATGAATCAAGCCAGCGGAAAAAGCAAGGACACTAAGGGCCTGTGGCCCTACCGCGAAAAACGAAATTCGTAAATTTCGGGGATTTGTCTCTCTCACTCTAATGATGCCTTCGTTGGAGAGACAGAGAAAAATCCTCGAAATTTACGAACTTGATTTTCGCGGTAGTAGGTCTGTTTCACCATCATAGTCATTAATTCGGCCATTTATTTAAGATCCATGTTTGTTTAAGATTTTCGGAGCAGCGTTGTAGGTATAAATTTAAAGTGTATAAACCACGTATAAAAATTGTTATGGCAGTTATGTCAATCGCTTTTGAAATTAGCTGTCAACACGAGCTCTGCCATGTAGTTAGAGATGCATGAAGCGTGTCTGTGATTACACTAATATAGCCCGTGGATCTAAAAACGAACTTTAGACAGTTAATCCATAGATAACTTCTTATTCTTATTAATAAGAAGGTAAACTCACCATTTTCTTATATGTATACTAAACTTCATATTATATAGATATAAGGCTCATTTACTAAACTGTCAATTAATTTTCGTTCTTAAATATCACGGACTATGACCCCTGTTTAGAGCTTAACTTGTTTTAGATTTACACCCTGTATTCTGTACTTTGCACGCGTCTATATTTTCTATTTTGATTGTACTAGGTAAAAAGCCGGCCAAGTGCGAGTCGGACTCGCGCGCGAAGGGTTCCGTACCATTATCAATTTATTATTAAAAAATACAGTTAAATCAACCTACCTCAAAAACTGTAAGAGATAATTTAACCAAACTAAAAATGGTTGATAGAATTTGTTAATGTGCATAACATATATTTTTTTTAGAATTTTATATTGCGTAGTTTAAAAAATAGAGGGGGGGTGGACACATTTTTCAGACTTTGAGAGCTGATATCTCGAAAACAGTTTGCTTAAATAAAAATGTAATGTATAAATCTTGACACCATTTTCAAAGACCTTTCTATTAATACCCCACACGCTTATATACAGCTAAAAAAAATTTTCTATCCCTCAGTTACATGTATGGAGGGCCCCCACCCCAATGGTTTTTTTTTACAATTTAGTATCATAATCCTGTAGCGGTTCATACAACACATATCCTTACCAAATTTCGTTACTGTAGCATTTATAGTTTCCGAGTAAATCGGCTGTGACAGACGGACAGACGGACAGACGGACATGACGAATCTATAAGGGTTCCGTTTTTGCCATTTTGGCTACGGAACCCTAAAAAGGGACGTTTGCTCAAATGAAAAGAAAACTTATTGAACATTATTAAAATATATTTCTTGTTTATTACAATGTTTAACTTAACATTACAATATATTACTAACGGGACTAACACAGTTGGATGGGTACTTAATATTACTAAAGTGCTACATTGACATTATTGTATTTTCACATCTATTTACAGTATATTTATTTTTGTTAAATTATGTATACTTACATTATTTGTAAACGACATAATACTTATAAAATATAACAACAAAGTATGTTGTTTAATACCTACAATGTGATTTTCATGAGGTATTATCGATTTGTAAAAATAGCTCGTCTGCTACAAAATTAATCACAAATTAATGCAAATAACGATTAATAATGAAATACCTAACTTAACAAAATAAAGAAAAACTAACTCACACTATCACAACAACTCCAGTTTACCAACTCGGCATTTTAGCGAGAAAAAGATTGTTTACTACATACAAAAGGGATGGAATGCTAAAGCTCCTCACATTTTTGGTTGCTAGTTACTCACGAAATTGCCCAGCTGAGGCCTATTTCACAAAGGCTTGTATTTTTTAAAACAAGCGGAATAATGGAATTTAAAAAAGATTTGTATTCCAAGCTAAAAAGATTTGAGAAACGAGTCCCTGGTAGTTCATAAATTTATGAATAATATCTTGTCGGTTTGCTTAGTTTTAGTAGGAAACTTTTGATAATCATAATCTTGCTATCTACATATACTATCTATGTAGGTACCTACTGAGGTTAATTGATATAGCAACAACCTACCTACATTACCTATCATAACTTATAAATATACAGTCTCTAACAATTACCACATCATGCGGGCATTTATCCACATCATTACTAGCAATCGCTATCAAAATACCTAGTAACCGTTTACAAATAGGTATTTGAGTTGCCTTTTTTACAATGCCTCTAATATCACACGTGTATTATACTTCTCAAACAATGCGATTTGTCAGTGTTATAAATAAACAGGCCTACAGACTACAGACATAGAAGTTGCGGTGGCAATAACTGCAATCAACTAGGGGTTTCCTTTCTGTATTAAATTCATCGATAAGTGAATACTCATTTCGAAATGACATTTCATATTAGCTGATAATTTCAGTGAGTAACTAAATATGCTTATTACTACTTACCCAGCAATATTATCTATGTATTTTTAGGACTTGTAAAGTTGTAATAAAAATCAACTTTAACAATTATGTTTTCATATTTGATGATTTTTCATCCAAAGTAAGCTTGATTGTTCACTGCTTTACAACTAAGCCTAATTCAGATTTTATCTCAAAGTCATAACGTTATTCTGTCAAAAAAAAAGAATTTTGCAAAATTTTTGTCGTGCCACCGTGACTTCCAAATGCCCACATGACGGTGGAATGGTTTCTCAGAGCGTTCTTAAATAATCTAGCTAACATAGGCCATCAGTTTCGTCCTGTAGACGTATATCTTACGGTACTAGAACTAAGCTCCTGGAACGCACTAATAAGCTTTTTCGTGTTGCCGTGGGAGGGGTATTCTGAGACTTCTGCTCTCCGATCTAAGACGAAATCGAGCACCTTCCCCCGGGCGATTTTATCCGAGAATGTTCTGGGAAAATCGTCGACGAAAATGACGCCGCCGTGTATGTGTTTGTGGAAAGATAGTGTACCTGAAAAAGAAAACATCAATAAGTATTTGCATCAAACAATTAATCCGAACGTTTTATAAAGTCCTATCCACTACGTTTTTAGGAATTTATGATTGATATTTAGCAGTTGCTTTTGTTATACGAAAACTTAAGATACCACGAAGCAATACAAAATTATTTGTGAGGGTTGTAAAGTCTAGTCCTGTTTGAGTCATCAGGAATTGTAAACTCAAACCCAATCTCTCCCAGCTAAGATGTTCGTGCACACCAGTGGAACTGGTCGAAAAGGCTGAATTGGTTATATTATGTTTACTAGAAGGCTTATTTCCTAGAGATAACTGGTCCAACTTTCAAACCGAAGTCTGCCAATCAGCTTTTCTGAACTCTTGTCCGAAATAACATTTCATATTTACCAACCGCTTGAAGGCCAACGTTTTGAGGGAAACTGACCAATTTCAATGAATCCTTGTTTCCCCTCAGGGTAACCTTTCAAGGTAAGATAGCAGTCTGTTTTGTAAAAACTAGGAAATTGCAAAGCTTGGAATCAGTTTGGACCCAGGTTACTTTAACCGAGGCGGATAGCGAGGAAAACGCTGGGGAAATAGTGACATTGATCTGATGACTTACTAGCAACGAAATCCTTGACGTCCTGTTCAGTAAGATTAGAGCCAGGGACACGCTGGACGCAGGCGACAGCGTGCATGTTGTCCTCAGGATGTGGGACACCGACCACGCAGGCATCCACAACTTCGGGGTGTTTTGTGATTGCTATCTCCAGTTCCATAGGCGTGATCTGGATAAGATATGCGGATTTGAAATATTTGGCGAAAGAGTTTTTGTGGACATAATCGACTTGATTGATTGAATTTGATTATACATAATATATGCATGATTTTGTGATGACGATGATTAGATTAGATTCGAGAGTGTGATAAAAATTAAAAATACGACATTTTTTAAAACTAATTTTGAATGCTTTATTAGTTAAACTGTGACATGGGCCGGTTAAAATCGTAGATTAGGGTTTTAGACTTTTCGAATGGATGGAGCTGTCGAATGTTTCTCATAATATATGAAGTAAATTTAAGGTGTTGCTAGGGTATGATAGATAATCAATAAATAAAAATGTGAGCAATGATCAAGTGATCAAAGTCACGTAATTATTGAAAATTGCACTTACGAAGAAGTTACGAAATCTGAAGGAGCTGGACATTCGCTCGACGTAGAAGAAGTATCCATTCTCGTCTCTGTAGAGCAGGTCCCCGGTCTTGAACCAGCCATCGGGTGAAAACGCCGCCGCTGTGGCTTCGGGGTTCTTGTAGTACTCCTGAAATTGATATAACCCGTATAACGCTTGAAATAGGGAACTATGTAGACTAAACGGTAAAATATTGTTTCGAATTTAGACAATCATCTACCTTATCGTGTCATACGTGTGTAAAATAAAATCCGTATTATTGAAATTCGAACTAGTCACCAAGTGAAGCTAAAAAATCATGCTGCGAATCATTGGGTTCAAGTTATTGGCTGCATGGTTTCTTGACATTAAATTTAATGTAGGTATTATATTACTCTGTAGCTTACCGTCAGACTTGGGCCCTTAGTCCACAGTTCTCCTGTCTTGTTTGGTTCTGTGATAACTTCGCCAGTTTTTGGATCCACCAACTGAAAATCATCGTTCATAAATATGAATAAACCTAGCTAAATCTCATAAGGTACATACCTATTATGAAGAATGTAAATAAGGATGAACGTTTTCTCATGATCTTCTGTAGTAGCGTTTAGTAAGTTACTGCTTGAATTATCTATACAACAACTGTTATTTCGTTTCTTGTTTAAATACTTTAATAAGTATATTTAAAAATATTATACACCTATATTTAATTAGGTATATAATTTTATGTTGCATGTATCTAGAATTGATACATACTTAATATATTAAAAGTAGTTAGTAATCTATTTCTAGTAAGAGGAGTGGAAAAGTGATTTCCATTTATAACATGAATTAAAACGTACCTAAAGTATTCAAGTGGCATAATTGCTAATTTCTTAGATCACGCAAGGAAATATATTGCTTTTAATTACTACGAAGGTATTTTAAAGGATAGCAAAACACAGTAATCATTGATAGCACAACGTGTACGTGATGCGAACAACGTCTTTGAATTTATGTCCGAAAATGCAAAATTACTCACTTGAACTGGAACTATCGGGAACTCTGTTCCACAGTTGCCACGGGGGCCATTTGGAGCCGGCATGAGAATGCCTCCAAGACATTCCGTCTGTCCCAGTAGATTCCACACGATAGCGTCAGGTCGCATTCTTGCCTAAAAAAAAGAAAAGTTTATTAAAAGTTTTGGACGCAAAGTTTATAAAAAGCTATGACTGTGTTTGTTTTGAAACAGCTTGATTTTAGTGCGCACGCTCATTGCGTCACAGCTTTGCGGACGTTCACTGGGCGACGACGGTTAATAACGCTAAGTTCTAGTGCATTGGTGCTATGCACCATCCCAAGATTTAATTATTGTCATCAGCAAATTTCAGTTTACTTCTGGACTTAAACCTCTCATTAACTACGGACATGGTCGCACGGGCATACTGAGCAAACGGGTTGGTGATCGCAATAGTGTGTCCACTATGATAACGCTGCTGCTTATCATAAATCTTCAATTAAATTAATGATCAGTGACAATTCGAGTCCTTAGTCGACTCTTACACCACCCACGGGAAGAGATGACTTTAAACTATCGTGACGCATTTTTGACTTACTTTCAGTTGGTGAAGAACATCAGGATTGACGGCAAATGCAGTAATGATGATTCTCTTGAAGCACGTCAAATCGCAATGTTTCTTATGCTTCACGATGCTGTTGATCAGTAGCGGGCTTGTTATACCAGCAACAGGCTAGAAAATGTTTTTTCCTTGTTTATTCTGATATAATTCACAATAACAAAATTGGATATCATCTGGCAAATCTACATCCATATCTAAATCCACAATTGATTTAGATTTTGTAAACATAACTCCTTATCTTCTACTCGTATTTCTTTTATATATGTAGGTAGGTACAGAAAGTTATTGAGCATTGCTTAGAAAGTTTAACCACAATTTAACCAAACATTACCATACCTCCATACTTTTGTCAATTATTTTGCAAATTTATGTAAATGTTAAATGTATGAAAACTTTGGAATTGTAACCAAGCAATCAATAATAAATATTGTATCATTATATCATCAAAAATTTTGTAATAATTGTACATATTATGTACAATAGGAAAACGGTAAACAATTATTGATAGGTACCGGAAAATGTAGTTCACACAGTTAGTGCTACTGATTTTATACAAACTTTGTGAAAAATGCTCTATAAGTGGTTTTTGATTTAATGGTCTTTAGTGAGTCGTTATTAACCAGATCATAATATTTACTAATATTACCTTATATTTATTAATCATATCGATAACATGTTCCACGGTCGGAGGTGAAGAGGTCTGCACTTTGATGTGGTTCAGACTGACCATACATAGTGTTGCTAAATATCCAGATATCCACTGCACGCTAGACAGGAACAAAAACGGGACCGGCTCTCTGAAAAGATGTCCAATAATCAATTATAAGTACTGCAATAGGTAACATTTTTTTTAAGCCTTAATAAGGCATGACTACACATTAATTTCATGGGTCCCATTTTAATGGCAGTTATAAGTTTCAAATGAACGTGGTAAATATTGTTAACACAGCGCTAATCATCAGTCTACCTCAGTCCTCTGCTGGACTTAAGTATCTCCTATTACTCGTAACTATATTATTATATGCGCGTATTGTTGCAATAGGAAGTTAATGCCCATAATCGCCACGATGGGCAAGCGGATTGGTGATCGCAGTAGTGTCTATAATAATGCTGCTGCCCATCATCAATCTTCTATAAACGAATGATCGGTGACACTTTGATCTCTTGGTCTTGAGTCGACTCATACGACACCAACGGGAAGAGTTTTGGGGTTGCCATTGTCCCACTATGGGGTAAATAGATTTTATTTAATTGGCTGATCGGGGACACCCCGTTGCGTGCGGTAAACGTCATCATCATCACCGTTAACGCGGATAATTTGAATTTAATTATACCTATTTGACTTATCACAGATTTCAATCGTATTAGTGTTTTTGTATGATATGCGATTAATTTTAGTAACGCATTGAATGTGGCTAGATATAATTATATTTTGCTCGTAGATATGCTTTCTCTATAATAACCATAGAAAAATAAACAATGGAATTTAACGATTTAAGTCAAAGATTGTTTTGTTTCAAAATCGAATTCCACCTAACATACCAAGTAAAAAAAAATAATTGAACATCCTTTATTTCGGTACTGTCGAAAATTTTATGCTATCTTCAGGGAGTAACTGACATGCTGCAAGTTTTAGTTGTGATCTGCCCACACACCGTAGCGATCTACCCTCTTTCTAAGTCGTTTGTTTAGCACAGTGTCACCGCCACTAGCGCCGTCTTTGTTCTCACTTGAAACTCGAACACCACTACGACACGACACTTAAATGTCTGGTACTAACGGCCACTGAGCTATGCTGCGGATAGACAGACGGACATGGCGAAACTATAAGGGTTCCTAGTTTACTACGGAATGAAGGAAGTATCTGTGCGAAATCGCTATACCAAATTTTCTATAACCAATTCGACTCTATGGTACCTACTTGTCTTTTATTACGGAGTTCACTTTGATGATCATCAGAATCTCAGAGTGCCTGAAAGCTGCGACCTTGGGCAGCCCCGTGGTACCACTGGTGCTGATGAGCCATACAAACACTTTGCTCGTGTCGAAGGTCGCCACTCTGAAATAACACTGTGACGTTATTAAGAGTGTACCGAAAAAAAATCTGTAAATTTCAAATGAAATCGTTGGATCAATATATTTCTTTCTCAGTGACTTCTACGACACCGACGAAAAGAGTTAGGGTGATGAGAAATGCTTTTTTACTGCCATCACCAGGCCCCTGTACCACAAAATTTTACAAGTGTACAATTCTACAAAATTGACAACTTTTTCTATGGGAATTTATACAATTTTGTAGAATTGTACGCTTGTAAAGTTTTGTGGTATAGGCCACAGGCGGCGTATCAACATTATTATTTTTACACTTTGGCTAACATAAGACAGTCCAAAATCATTATAATGATTAGGTAGGAAATTATCAAATAGAAGCGCTTCAATAAATTAAAATTATCCAACGTTGATAAAAACGACAAATCACATTTATCTATGCATAATAATAATTGTCATTTTATCACATTAGCGTTACAGAGATTGTTAATATGCAAACGCCGACACTGATTGTGTTAGATTAGTCAGCAGTTAAAGGTATTATTAGCCCTATAACTGAAAAAAACAATTAGTGACGCAAATAGAAATATATGCTTTGTACATCCTGTCTATGATTACATTATATTTTACTGTACAGTAATATCTGTACTCAAAGCACCTTACGTTGCTGTGCGTCGCTTCAGAAAGGGTTAGTGAACACTGTCCAAGCTTCTTAGTATACGAACTAAGCAACAGATCTACAAGACCATGATCCGCCCAATGTGGACGTACGGGTTTAAGGCTTGGACACGGATCGTGAAGAAGGATTGCTAGTAACGGAACGTAATGTGCTTAGTAAAATTTTAGGACCAGTCAAAATATATGGAGGCCGTTGGAATACTGAAATGGAACATCTTATAGCCGAGCCTAATATAATAGGGGAGGGAAATAGTTCGTCTTCGCTGGCTTGGGATCCTCGAAAGAATTTGTGAGGATCAGGCAGTGGAAAAAGCTTACATTGGACAATCAACTGAATGGAGTCCTGTGGGTCGTATTAAATATCGTTGGGCGTAGGATAGATGATAGGTTTGGGATAGAGTTCTAAGTCAAAACATTAGCGGAACAACGTACGGAGTAGCGTTACTCCACTGACAAGAGCCAGGCACTTTAGTAGGAGAAGGGTAGATTGTAATAAATGGAGATATTATTGACACAAGCCAAAACTATGTCTGGTCCAATTATGGCTAATTGTGCTTACAACTATCCGTTCTATTCATTACACAACTCATGCCACCACTTTTGGGATGATAGTGTTCTTTGAGTGGTTTAAACAGCTACAATTATTGAAATGGTTTAAATCGTTACTAACCTAAATTGATCTTCAGGCTCGTTGTCATCATACATCTTAATGAAATTGGCTAAAGATCTGTCACTCTCGCCAAAAGTTACTATCCTAGTATCCAGTCCAAGATCTTTGATAACTCTTTCATACTCTTCCACGTTCCCAACTTCACAGATTGCCAATTTTGGTTCAACTATTTCGAATAGCCTCTTTACTTCCTCTGTAAACAAATAAAAAAATAAGAATGAAATATATATTTGAACAGGTATTACAGTCGCCATGAGTATGTGCATAATTCGAGGTACTAACAGCACTCGTAAATATTGGAACATGTACCAGCTTGGCGGCTTACGAAGTTATGATGCTCCCGTTTTACCGTTTATGGTGTTACGCATCACTTTCGCACTTATACTTGACAGAACGTGACGACAACTACATCCAATGACAAACCCGGGACGGCCGGCATCATAAGAAGCCTACTGAACAATATGGTCGTTGATAAATATTGAAGTCGGCGGCTCACAGTCATTATAATGGGTGATTTTGGGGTTGTGATCCGAAATGGCAAAAAGTAATATGGAGGGCCATGGTGAATAAGTTTTCCCATGTAACCATTGTGACCAAATCTGTCTCTCAGGAAAGAATCTGATCCAATAATATTAGGCTGACAAACTCCCAAGGATTTTTATAAAAATGCCGATTTAAGTTCCGTGATTTAGTGGATGACCCGAATGAAAAAGTTGATGAGCATGACCATTCCACTTTTTTGTCATTCATGATCAGGGCACCGAAATCACTCAATTGACAAAGGTGGCCGTAAAAACATTTTTATTTACCATATTTGTAGGTAGTATCGATCCCAGTCATTGGATGCCCATTCAAATATCCAGCATAGAAAGGAATGTGCACGTCAAGATGGTTGACACCCGTCACCGCCACCACATCTCCTGGCTTCAGACCAGCGTTCCTCAGGCATCTGGCCAGTTGGATGGTTCGGGACTTGACCGATGATTTCATCTCGACTTCGCCAGTTGCAGCGTCAATCTAATGACAAACAGGGTATACATATATTACAGAGTTGGACCAAGATATTTGCGCTGCAAGTGCTACCTAAACTTTACATTAATGCCCTGTGCTACCCTTATTGCCTTTAAATAATGCAATCAGTACAAAACAGTACAAATCATATAGTGACTAAAACTCTAATGAAACTTAAGATACGAGTTTTTTCATCGCATAAAGTAAATCCCTGCTAACCTTGGGCAAACTGGACTATTTGTACAACATTCTATACACCGTGTTTTTATTGATTTCCGTTAAATTTAAGGGAAGCTTATTTAGGTCCAAAATAATCAATTTCTCTAAGAAACTAGTGTCATAACTCTTACTGTTATTGAGTTATTAAAAAAATAAGTATAATGACTGAACAAGTAGGTATATTGCAACCTTTATTACATCCTAATGTTACTTATTTAGACATGTGCCGTCAGCAGCCGTCAGTCGCCTGAGATTTTATTCTTACGGTTCTCTCACACTTGCCATTACAATTATTATGTATGAAAACGAAAAATATTTTTTTTTACGAAATTACCAAAAGCCGATATACCAGGCAATTTATATTAATGTCCCGAGTAATCCAATTTAACGGAAATCAATAAAAATACGGTGTAGAAGGTTTAGCTATACAAGTAGCTTCTCGAGAAGGAAAATTAATTTCCGTTTTGCTAATCTATTACACCAGATTTAAAATTATATTACTGAAACTGTGAAACCTAAAATACTCATTTTTCAATCTCGACTACTGAAGCGATTTTTGTAACTTGGGTACATTACGTAGGTCACTAGATAAATTCTGCAATATATTTGCATGTTTTTTTTGTTTCATGTATGGCTATTTGTTGCAAAGGTTATCTAGTGACCTATGTGTCTATGTAAATAATCATGATTTTTCGAAGCACTTAGTGAATTTTTTTTTAATTCAGTGGAAACCGACTAATTTGGTTAGGTATTTTATGTAAAATTAACATTTGTTTATGTGGCCATACACTTTTCCCGCGGTCTCATAATGACACCCTCTGCGTATTCTAACTTCGAACGTGACAAATTGCAAGTTAGTTGGATTTTCTATTACACTTTCAACATTTTCACAATTTCTTATTAACCACCCTTAATACACTACGTAGGTACTATTTAAACCCACCTGCCACACATGATCTCCAGGTTTGTTGAAATAATCCATAAAAACATGTCCGAGATGATAGGAGTCGGTCCCATTGGCAGGAGCACCATTTACTTGTAACTGCATTTTTGTGTTTTGTATTGTGCCAATTTCCAAAAAATATTTCTGAAAATAGGCACTCTACTTTAAGACTGAATAGTTAATGAGGTAATTAACCACGCAGCTGCGAATTTATGGGTTGCTAAAATCAGCGAGTACGTATCAGTGCGTATGTATCAGTGTAGCATAAGTCAAAAGCTGTAGCGGTATTGATGTTGGCCATGCTGTGATGCGCACGTTACCAATTTTGCTAAACGTGTAACTTATTGGTCTCTTACGGATATATTTGGATCCATTGAAAATTTTGTGTAATAAATAGCTATTCGATTTTGAGAATTGATATACGAAACCATGCAAATTATAAATAAGAAATAAACCAAAATTTTTTTAGGTACTGCTTTCATTGGTGTTGGTTATTTGATGAGTTATTACTGTACTCGGAGTCCTGAAGGTACTGAGGTTTCGAATCCTAATAAAGTAGGAACCGAATGAAAGACCGATTTGAAAATAAAGCGTTCAATATGTTTTTTAATCGCCGTATTGTCGTTATCATTGGTCGGTAAGGGCTTTCACAGTAATTTGAGAAACATAAGTCATATCAGGGTAGTAGGCAAATAGCCGACCACTGGTCATCATGCCTAGCGCTGCTTAGCGGAGTATATGGTTTAAAATTACAACATTTTATTGGGTATTTTCATATGCAAACGGACTTTTTAGACCAGCAGTGTTATTCACTATGGAAACCGCCTTGCTAACAGCGCTGTGTCAGCGCTGCGGTAGCGTCGAGTCTAAAAATGGTATTCACTAATGCACTTTAAACGACATTAGCGCTCGGCGACGAATGCGGCGTGAGCTGGAACTACACTGCGTCGAGAGTTACCACCTACAGTTCGACGACGAGCTGTGCTACGTTAGTGAATACCGTTTTTCGCAGCGCTGCGCTCTATGTCGAAGTGAAGGCTGTCTTTTCGTTGAGCTCGTTGACGAACGCAGCGTCGAATATGTGAATAAGAGAATAGCATAGCAGACTTGAACGAGGCGGCAGCTCATGGTATTGATACAGCTCCCGTTTTCGTTTTTGCATTGTGCCACAATATTTATTACGATACACATGATTATAATTTTCACTCAAATCGATCTCCCCCTGCCAAAAGTAGATAAGATATTTTAGTAATTTGTTTACATACCTATGAGGTAGCTGGGTGAATTGCAAAACACACTATCAGTAAAATTTTAAATTCGCGATTTCAATACGAAGTACGGAGTTCACAACAGCGCTTATGTAAATTACTTTCTAAGTATATAAAGCAATTTACGCAGATGTTTGCTACTACAGTCGTGACAATAGATGAATTACTAAGAGCTTGAAATTCCATATGTAGTACCTACCGTAATGCTATCTAACTATTAGTCCAAATACTCCTCACAATGGTCTAAAATTTGATTACTTCCATTAGAGTTAATTGTTATATTAATTGCTAATCATAGGCAAAAACTTCTGATTAATAGTAGGTAATAAAAACTTGGACAAAGAAAAAAGGAGATTGGGACTGATGTTTATTTAGGAGTTGAAATTGTGAACCGTTGCATTATTTAGCAGTGATCGGTTTTTTGGATTCTCCCGTCGTATCCTGTAACTTGAAAAATAAACTTTAATTATATTGCCATGTTTCTGTTTCATAAAGTATACTCTTTTGTGTATAATACAATAGTGTTCAATAAAATTTTATAGTTACAGTCGTAATTTTTTTATACGCGAAATCCCGCTAGCGGGAACCGAAAAAATCGATCACTGATTATTAGACTATATTAGTTGGGTGGTTTTAGAGTAGTGGTATTGTGTGTGTGTTTTCTGGAGTAATTTCACTAATAGTCAACCTAATTGCAAAGACATAAGGTCCACCTTAAGAGTGATAGTTTTAGTAACATCACTTTGTGGTTGTGTTATTAAAATTACAATCCCATGCTTCCAATTTATCTCCAAGTCATTCTAATTCTGCCTACTAGCAATTATTAATGTTATTCTGCTGCATAAGGTACTATTGCCTGAAGCAGGGATCACATACCGGTTTTTCACTCCATACAGCCTCCGTAGCCTAGTTGGCAGTGACCCTGCCTACGAAGCTGGAGGTTCCGGGTTCGAATCCTGGCGAGGGCATTCTTTGTGTATTTATTTATCACAAATGTTTGTTCCTCGGTCATGGCTGTCTAGTTATGTATTTAAGTATGTATATGTATCTATCTATTATATATATCGTCGCCTGGTACCCACATCACAAGCCTTAATTGAGCTTACCGTGGGACTAGGTCGATTTGTGTAAGATGTCCCAAGATATTTATTTTATTTTATACAAAAGAACGGTTCTAATTTCGTTATTTTTCGTTCTTGGGTATGTACAGTAATACCCCCAGAGAAAATCGCGTAAAGTGAATTTCGCGTATATCTTGTAATAAAGTACCAAACTCAAGCATTTTCGTTATTTTTGCGTATTTGTAGTACTTGTTTTCTTAAAACAGTAAATAATGTAATAAACTTATTGTTAGAAAGTAGAAAAATGCGATCCGAGGTGGCGCGATGTGCCGCGTGCAAGATAATATCCTTCCAACCAGATATCAATTGGGTCGCGTAAAGCGGCGTATTACCGTAAATTCTTTGTTAATGGAGTAGGTAATTCAAAAGTACGATGTTGTTAATTACATAAAATATTGAGCTATTTAAAGTTTTTTTAAACTTGTTCCAATCCCTGGTCTGAAGAAGTGATAGCCCATGGGACAAGCGAGTTATTAAGAGGCAATCACGCACTGCAGTGTTATTCACTAAGGAAACCGCCTTGCTAACAGCGCTGTGTCAGCGCTGCGGCAGCGTCGAGCCTAAAAATGGTATTTACTAATGCACTTTAAACGACACTAGCGCTCGGCGACGAATGCGGCGTGAGCTGGAACTACACTGCGTCGAGAGTTACCGCCTACAGTTCGACGACGAGCTGTTCTACGTTGAATACCATTTTTCGCAGCGCTACGCTCTAGGTCGAAGTGAAGGCTGTCTCGTCGTCGAGCTCGTTGATGAAAGCAGCGTCGAATGTATGTGTGAATAAGAGAATAGCATAGCTGGTCTACGTAGCGTGGGAAAGCCTTGGATAATGGACCAATGAACTGGTAACGATACTTAGATTCGGTTAGATGTGGGCTGCATACGATCGATCCTTATGTCATACTCTGGGGGAGCAGTGGACTTCTCGAGAGACCGAAGCTGAGGCCGATAATGGTGATGATAAGGCACTAGAAAACAGATGTCATATATACCATAGATCAAGAAAACGTATCTACTTAGCGTGTCAAATGAACTCAGTCCACTGAGTTGTCCGTCTTTAATCGCAGCTTGCAGCTTTCGGGCGTCAAATTTTGAAAGTTGAAGGGAACAAAAACATTAATAATGCTTCCTTAAGTAATATTAATTGCAACAACAAAAAAATGGCCTGAGACATATTTAAAATCATAGGCAAGTAACAACTTCAGTACAAAATCTGACACGCTCGGCCGCCATACAAATGAATGAACTTGTTTCTTCTATCTAAATCTAATTCTGTGGTCTAATATAATATCGTTCGAAAAATGGTCACCTAGTATCTAATGCAATTATTTGTTGGTCACCTTCATACGTCACAAGAATTCCTCGCTAAAAAGTATAAGATATCAATAGATAATATCGCACCTGCATTATTCTGTTACGGCCAAGTGCTGTAATCAGTATTATCTAGAAGATTATTGACATCGTATGCATCTGCGACCATAATAACATGGACGTCTAACGTCAGCTCAAAAATGCCCCCAAAAACAATTGTTCAATTGTGCCAAGATGGGCAGGACATAGCGCTTTTCTTAACACCGCGCATAATATCGGCGCAACATCTTTGACAAATATTTATAGAATATAGCCAATAAAAACTTTGATGGTCCAATCACAACTAATTTTAAATGGCGGTTTAAGTTTTTATAGGTTGACATTGAAATTCATTACCGTGATGCATTGAAGAGGGGGTGACACTTGTCAACTAAAATTCAGGACCGTTTTTGAAAGGCAATTTAAAATGGCGTGCGGCTTCCATGTTTTATTTGTTCGTAGATATGTACTGATGGGGATGTCTCAACTCAAGATTGTGCCATTAGATCTGGTATTGTGCATGACTTCTGTCATGTCGTACTAACTGCTAACTGCGGTGTGCGAAATGATAAACACGGGACCATCATAATCGACGCTTATCAATCTTATCATGAACAACGCTGTATGCCAAAATAGTACGCGCTTGCAATTGGAATTTTAGTACTTCATTGTTAGAATTCAAATTACGACAAGATATTGTCTAAAGATGTAGCGTTGTTCATTACATGCGTCGTTAAGTGCATTAGTCTGAAATAAACGGCTGTTATTCGTTTTTTTTTTTATTTAAATGCTCATAATTTTAGCTGCTTCACCCGAGTTCACCCCCTAATATGTCTGTCAAAAGATTTTTTTGTCAATTAGTCCTCAAACATAATGTTTAAAATAGTACAAAATTTTGTACCGTACACTTCAACCATATTGCCTCACGCCCATGCGTGTCTTAGGAAAATTACTTTGGAATACATTATATTATATTAATATTATTAATATTGTTTCTTAAACAATCATCTTATATAAAAAATAAATAGACCAAATAGTGAAAGGGGTTGGCATTATACGAGTATTATTGCATTCTATTTCAAATGCTTACAATTTGGACAAGAGCATGTCAAACCAAGGACTAATAGACTTAGGTAAGATCACGTATTTTACGCTATCTATTATAATATTTGACTCAGAATAAATAATTTATAAATATTATTAACGGTGCAACGTGCCGCCATACTACTAGCGACATCTAACGGCAAGCCATGAACACGCCTAACGCAAGCACAAGTACTGCATTACGTTTGCGCTGTTGGCGTTCATCGATAATTTGTGCACCACACATGTAATTCCACCAGTCACCGCTAGATGGCTCCGTGGTTGAGACCGATCACGCTAATGATAGTTCATCCTAGATTCAAGTTTGTTGGAAAATTGCAAGCAGGACCTATAGTATTACATTGGTATCAAAGTACAGTACAGACCTCAGGTATAATTCAGCTACTCCTGCGAATTGAATATTGATAAAATAAAAATAAAATAAATAAACGGCAATAACGGATACGGCAATTAAAAGTCATTTCAAAAGTTTAAAACAATTTGGGAAAAAAAATATTGTTTCGATGCAATCCAAATTGTCAGAAAAAAAAATGGCGGCAAAGTTAATTTGCTCTATCATCGTAAGACCCAATGTAAATAACAAATTAGGAAAATAGTGGTTGAAATCCAATTTGAACGTATTAAAGCTAAATTTATTTTATTTTGTTTCATTGCTTTTTGAAACAAACGAAATTCTTACCAATTTACGCATACGAGTATATCTTACGCATAGAACTAGATTTAAGTTATATGTAATAAAATTGTAAAATTTATCTATAAAACTGATAAAATATAAGTAAAATTAAATATATTATTTCTAATAGAACTAGATTCAAATTAAAAATAGGAAATGTAACTTTAATGGGTCTTATGAGTTTAAGGGCGGTCAACAGTCTAAGCTTACATATTTTAATTTTTTTTGACTATACATACAAGGCAATATTATAATTCATACTGCAATATATCAATATTTCTTCTATCATTTTTTTTATTATGTTATTTATATCATTTTTTATCATACGCGCATAACAGATACAATGGATAGCGATTTGTGGACAATTAAGTATAACTAGAAATGTACAAGTTGCAGAGCATTCTCAAAATTGCGGGAATATACTCGGAAATTTCCGAGAATTTTCATGAGAATTTAAGAGTAAGTTCTCATTGAGAATGTTTCCATGAGAACTTATAAAAATGTACGTATTGCGAAAACACAAATCAAATTATTTATTAACTAAATATTTTAATTTATACTTTTTATTTTTCCCCAGTAGTTACACTACTTAATACTTTAATACTAACTATATAAATTATAAATATTAGATGTCATATATCAAAGAAAAACGACCAAGATCACCTCACTCAGCTTTCGCAGCTGATGCCTGTACCCCTCGGCCACTCGGTCTTAGCAACCACCGGTCAAATTTCTCGGGTATATGCAATCCCTTACAAGGCTAGGCGCCTTTGACCATTCCTGAGAACATTCTCTATGCCAGTTTCGCAACTTATGAAACTACTCCTCGGTACGATGCTAAGTATAATAGGTTATTTGATTGAGTAAGCTATAAGTTAAATCATGAGAAAAACATTATATTATTGTGCCCCTCTATTCACGGGCAAAGTGTTGAAAGCTCGAAACGGAGATTATAATTGGTAAACAAATTACACTATAAAATAAAGTATCGTTTATCATTTATTTATTTATTAAATTGCACTCTTGGACAATATTTTGCATGTGACACATGAACCCTGATGGGCGTAGCAAACAATAACATTTTCATATTGTTTATGAATATTGTAGAGATAAAAATACTTAGTGACTATTTAATTGAAAGTATCTAATCTACTTCATGCTACACATTTATATGCGTAAATGTGTTTATTTCACCTAAAAGTATAATCAAATCACTGTCGTTATCTTGATGGATTGTAGCCATAGGGGAAGGTCGAGTAGGACCGGATATATTCAAAATATTTTTAGTTCCGTGGTTGATGGCGGGCTTTTAGAAACACCTAATTAGACAGATTAAAAAACATAATTGCAGTCAGGTTTATAACGATTTACTGGCGTTTATCGTTTCGCTATGTCCGTCTGTCTATCCGCAGCAAAGCTCAGTGGCCATTACTATGTAGAAGTCATGTGCATTAGGGTGGTCCAAAAAATGTTTTTTTATTCCCGCTCCAGAGGGCTTATTATTGTGTATGCACCCTAAAAGTAATGTATACAAATTTTCAGAGTAATCGAGAATTATATAGGTATAATATGTATAGAGGTCGCTCAAAATTCGACAATTCAACAGTATATAAATGTATGAAATGTAAATATTCCCAATTATTTTTAAACCCTTGTGAGTTTCCAAGGTTTTAAATACAGATTTTTAATAAGGCCTACTCATCTATATACATAAACGGCAATGTCCTGACTGACTGACTGACTGACTGACTGACTGACTGACTTAAATCAACGCACAACCCAAACCGCTGGTCCTAGAGAGTTCAAACTTGGCATTTAGATTCTTTATAATGTCTAGAGGCGCACTAAGAACGGATTTTTGAAAATTCCTCTCTTAAAGGGGTTAAATGGAGGGTTAAAGTTTGTATGGGGAAATAAGATTAGTTGGGCTATTTTATTCGAAACTTCACAGGAATGTTTTTGACAATAAATAAGTAAACACGTGTTTCAGGTTTTTTGAAAATTCATTCCCTATGGGGGTTAAATGGAGGGTTAAAGTTTGTATGGGGGAAATAAGATTAGCTGGGCTATTTTACTCGAAACTTCACACGAATGTTTTTAACAATAAATATTTAAGTAAACACGTGTTTCAGGTTTTTTGAAAATTCATTCCTTATGGGGGTTAAAGTTTGTATGGGGAAAAAAGGTTAGTTGGGCTATTTTATTCGAAACTTCACATGAATATTTTTAACAATAAATAAGTAAACACGTGTTTCAGGTTTTTTGAAAATTCATTCCCAAAATTGATGTTTATGGATGTGGGTTAAATGGAAGGTTAAAGTTTGTAAGGAGGAACCAGATTCGTTGGGCTATTTAATTCAAACGTCATAGAAGTGTTGTTGCCAATGAAGAACGAGGTACTTATCTACATACCTCTACCATGTTACATAGTACGAGTATTTTAACTCGAGTACTTGTATAAAAAAAATACTATAAGGGGGTAAAAATGGGGTTGAACGTTTGTATGAAAAAAAGTTTAGTTTTAGATTAAGAAATTGCATATTGCGTAAACTAGGGGTTGCAAGCGCCCATAGGCTACGGTGACTGCTTTCCATCAGGCGGGCCGTATGCTTGTTTGCCACCGACGTGGTATAAAAAAAAAAAAACTAATTTAGAATAAAAATCTAAGAAAAGTAATTCCAGGATTTTTCAAAATTCACCTCCTATAGAGTTGAAATGGGGCTCCAAAGTTTGTATGGTGAAACAAGATTAGTTGGACTATTTTATCCGAAATTTCACAGGAGTATTCTGTAAATTAAATGAGAACATCAATAATTAATCTTTATTTAAATTTTTCGAAAAACAAACAAAGGTTAATTATTTACGTTTACTTCTGGTTCTAGAGATTCCAAATTTAGCACGTAGGTTCCTTTAAGGGTGTAGGGGTGGTTTAAAAAAAAATTAA